>SNQJ01S0064314.1:11747-32919 GCA_010110895.2 Picea sitchensis
TGTATTGAAACCATGGAGGAAGACTTCCATCTTGGTTACAAATACAACTATAAAGTTGTAGTTGAACATCGAAAAATCTTGGGGCAGTTACTAAGAACCACTTTGCAGGATAAGGTAAATAAAATTCAATCCACATTAACCTTTATTATTTATATAATACAGTCATGTTTGATATCATCGATAAATTTAATGTGTTACAACTTTGTTTTAATCAAGGGAGCAACATTGCCAACCAACACACTAGTATTGGAGAGCAGTGAATTGATAGTGGGTTGCAACCAGAAGATGGTTTTACCATGCAGTCCCATTCCAATGGGGTACATCCCCACGATGGTGCTACGAACGAGGCACATGACAGTAATATGGTTGTATTTTAATCATATACTTAATAATTTCATAGTTATACATTTTGTACTTCTATTTTTTTTACTTATACATTTATGATTGTCCTTATAAATTTTGTGGTCTCAATGGAAGAGAATGTTGTACTTGAGGGTCGTACAATTGAAGAGGAGCATGAGGGGAAACCATTCCAATGGTGTCGACCAGTGCACTAGGTAAATAATGACATTGCAGGTGTTTTTTTTAATATTACTGGACTAGTTCAATGATATTTAAAAAATGGCCATCTAAATTTTATGTTCTTTTCTTTTGTAGGTGATGCCTCATCAAAACTGCCTCCATTACCCTGTGATTACCCCGCGACCATATGTTCTTTGCATGAGAGGATGCAATCACAATCATATTTTGAAAAGCACCCAGAGAACGAAGACATAGATATTGATGAAATTCTTAGGAATTTTAGACCTAAGAAGAAGAGGTCGACTAAAACTAAATGATGATGTATAATATTTTAATAACTATTTATAAAATATATTTTCTATGAAACACTCTTTTGTACTTGTTGGGTTGCCAAAATGTCATTCTTTTACCAACCTTTTACTTCACTTTTCACCATATTCCTCTTTCCCGCAACCTCACATTAAGACCATCTTCATGATTACATATGAGTTTAGACCTATTATTTTCCAAAGAATTCATTTTAGTATTTTGAGTGAGTTTATGATTAAATATTGGAAAACTAACATGTTTTCACTTATATATCAAAGTGGGATGAGTTCTATAATGTTTACAGGTGCATTTTAATCATCCAACCAAGTCATATGATGGAATATAATAAAGCCTATTTTCACATCAATTTCCATTCTTTAGTTTTAGATATAAAGTGATTTAGTGTAGTGTATGATGTTGTGGATAATTGAGCTCACTCCAAATGGATCAAGGAAACATTTTACTTCATTGTAAACAATTGTGAATATTGGTATGTATATATGTTTGTTTTTGCTGTAAATATTTCAATAGATTTATATGTTGGGTATTGGGTAATTGCGACTAATGTGAGTAGGGAGAGGGCCCATAAGAGCTTCCTCCTTCATGTGGTTGGCCCTTTTTAGTAGAGAATAATTTATTGAAGTCATTTAATCTTGGAGCAAACCTCACTCGATCCAACAAAGCAACAACAAAGTCAATGTTGACTTTGTTTTTTCTACTTCAAATCAAGGGAGGCAATTTAATCAAATATTATGCGCGCGGCTCCAATAAATTATTCTTGAAACCAAGAGGATATCATTCAGGTATGTTCTAACACTCTCATAAAACTGCATCTTAAAGTAAATAGTGTGTTAAAAATATGACTTGTATTGATTTTGTAGATATTTATGGAGGTTGAATGTTTTTGGCAGGTACTTTAAGATCTTTCTTCGTCGAGTGAGGGAAGCTGAAGACAAACAAAAGGTCATACAACTGAATAGAAACACACGGGGGAAACCATTCCAACTGTGCCGACTAGTTCATCAGATCAGGTGTGATTACTCCTTTCAACATAGTTTATATAGCCATCAATTCTGGTTATGTTTAATGTTTATGAATTGTTATGTGATTATTTATTAATGTAGGGTTTTCTATGTGATAATTTATTGAGATATATCATTTGTTTAGTACTTGTTATCTTCTCACCTTTCATCCATTAATGGTAGATACGAGTCCATTTATATTGAGTGAAAGAAACCTTAGCTTCCTATAGGGATTGATGAAGCGTTAGTTCATGCATCTACTGCTAGGGAATACATTGGAATGGCTATTACTCTCACCACTAATCTCAAGAGCATGCAATGGATTCATGAAGATTGTAAAGACATTGTGATAAAAAAAAATCTACTTTGCAGCAAGATGTTGAAGAATCGACATTCACTATTGAACATATTGCCTTGAAGAATACTTGATATCATGTAAATATTTTTATGAATCGATGTTGAAGGTTTATAGGATTAATGGTATACATATGATTTTCTTTAGTGTGTATATTTTGAAGGACTCTTTGAGGAAGAGAAATAAAGACAACTTTTTATATGAGAGACATCACAAGAGTTTAATTTGTTTTTTGGTTTATTTTAAGTTTCAAAAATTTGGATTCACAAGCTCATTGTCATTGGTTCTCACCCTCTCACACTTCTTAAATCCCTCACATTTCGTTGTAGTTTCACTTTCAAAATAAAGTTTGTTTCTTCACCTTCATTATGCAGGAACATTTTATAGAAATGCATGCTAATAAAAATGGATCGACATCGTATCTAACATTTATGGTTTGAATGAATTAAAGAGACATGGAGACCCTTTATTCCTGGGAAAATTCAAAGAGACATGGAGACCCTTTGAAAACTCATATCTAGAATCTGTCCCCATTCAGTTTCATCAAAATTTAAAACAAAAAAAAAAATTCCATGAACTAGTCTAGAGATATGAGGAAGAATGATGAGAATATACTTGTGGATATTGAAGTTCAACTAGATTTTTGTTAGCTAAGAGAGGTCCATGGTTTTCTCACTAAAGAAAAATGTATCGAAAATTACTTGTGTTGTTTTATTGTAGATAGATAACATCAATAGATTTAGTGGCTACACCTTGCTCAATGGTTGGTGCAATACAACTTATGATTGTGCTACCAAAATGAGATCATATAAACTTATTTATGGAAAGAAACCTCCTTCTGTAGACTCATATTTGTTAGGCACATCCAAAGTTCAAAAAGTGGATTACACACTTGAACAAGAGCCACCATTCTTCACACATTTAAAGACAATCTAGTTTGGATTTAAAATTGAACGAAGCAACAAGTAGATCATCATTTCTCTAGGCATTCTTTTGAAGGAACATATTAGGTGTTTTCTTATCTCCAATCATATAAGAATACCTCTCTCAAAGCTAAGGGCCCCCAAAAACTGGCGCTAAAGTTCTGTCAACCCTATTTAATACTATATCACTTTGGACACATTGCTTATAGATAACCTTTTCTATCTCACTCCAAGATTAAATTGGTCTTTCATGTGTCCTGGTCACTCCAAGATAACCTTTTCTATCTCACTATCCATTTGCTTGGTCATAGTAGTGGTGTTGCAGAAAGGAGGCTCATCAATTTTGTGAATTTTGTTTTTGGTTGAGTTTGATTGAGTCATGGTTAAGGGATTTGAGCACCATCTTGAGTCATAAGTGAGTGTTTGAGTTTGGTTAAGGTATAGTTAAGTTGATCAAGTCACATGGTTATCTTAGAGTCTTGTTTTCATCATTTGAAAAGGGCAAGTCTAAAGGTTAGCCCATTATGTTTTAGAGAGTCTTGAGGATGTAATGGGCATGTATAAAGGGTTACTTAGGACTTCAAAATCTATTTTTTACCTTTATTCCTTGTAACCAGTCAAATTCGAGTTAGCTGCAAAAGTTACTAAAGTTTCGCAACACCAAACTGTCAATGCCAATTTGTTGCAGAATCATCCCATCATTATAACAGTTCAAATCATTAGTCTTGGGCATGGGATTTAGTGGTGTCATAGTTTCAAATTCATGTCAATATGATTCATTATCAAAAATTGGGCTCTTGGATCATGCTGCAGTCATAAAAAAGTTTAAATCTCCCTCACTGTGAAAATCTTTGTTCATTGTTGAAACCATGTTTTTGCCTAACGTCTCAATTTATTTTACTTTTAGTCATGTTTAGATCTTGATTACATATCATTCCTTTCATCCTATCGAGATATTGTTTCTCCAGTTTGATCCCTTACCAAATTCCTGATTCGTTGCATAAATTCTACTCATTGTTGAAACTCATGTTTATTGATTAAACCCTAATGCTCTGATAATTCATGCATACTGCCGAATTTCACTGTTATCTAATCTTGATCCATTCATCTTACCCTATAATTAACAGATATGGGACCTGACAAGCAATAGAAGAAGACATATAAATGATACAATATTGTTAGTTTTGAACCTCATGATCTGCAATTGCTAAATTCAAACTCTATCCTCAGGGAGTCTTTTCAATGAGTGGGGTGCCTTGATTTCTGTGAAAATTTATAGGGAGGCCACATGGAAGTAGCCAAGCAGTTCACCATGAATTTTGATGGGGTCAAAACAAGAGTTGGGAAATTGAAATTTCAAGTTACAAAACAAATTGTTGCAGCATCTACATAAATACCTCTTCAAAGAGAGAAATGGTTTATGGGGATGAACCTAGACCCTACATACTATAATGAGGCAAGAACATCACTCCACGTCATTAAGCACCATCCAACCAGCACACATTCAATGGAGAGGAGAGGCGCAACCCTCTCACTTTCAAATTTCAAAATTTGAAATTGTATTAAATGTTGTAAGGCCGAAGAGCCAAAAGCCATGCATGTACGCAGGCTTTAGATAAAGGTTTCCTTAAATGGTTGTAAGGCTGAGATCTAGATCCGATTCAGACTAGACATCCATTCAATGTAATTGAATGTAAATTAATGAGAGTTGGTGAGGATGGAGGGAAGCACTCGAGGAGCCCCCTTTTGTAAAAATATCTTCTTTTGTTTTTTAGTTAGGAGAGGAAGAGTAAAAGAGATAATAGGTTAGAGAGGAGAGGAGAGTCGAGACTCTGTTGCAGTCCAAGCTTGAACACATTTTAATCAGGCATTCTTGATTAATACAAACAGAGCAGTTTTTCCTACATGTTGTTGTTCATGTGTTTGTGAGTTCATGAATGAATGTCTTTATGTGTTGACGATATGTTGTAGATGTATGTTAGATGTGCATTTGCAGGTATAGATAGATTTTCCTATCTAAGAGTTCTTTGATTTCAGGTTAGGATTCTTTGTGGCTTCATGCAAGAGGTTGTTGGATTATTGAGAGGGGGGGTGAATCAGNTTAGTTCATGCATCTACTGCTAGGGCATACATTTGAATGGCTATTACTCTCACCACTAATCTCAAGAGCATGCAAAGGCTTCATGAATATTGTAAAGACATTGTGATAAAAAAAATTGTACTTTGTAATAAGATGTTGAAGAATCGACATTCAATATTGAACATATTTCCTTGAAGAATACTCCATATCATGTAAAGATTTTTTATGAATCGACGTTGAAGGTTGATAGGATTAATGGTATAAATATGATTTTCTTTAGTGTGTATATTTTGAAGGACTCTTAGAGGAAGAGAAAGAAAGACAACTTTTTATGTGAGAGCCATTACAAGAGTTTAATTTGTTTTTTGGTTTACTTTAAGTTTCAAAAATTTGGATTCACAAGCTCATTTTCATTGGTTCTCACCCACTCGCACTTCTTAAATCCCTCACATTTTGTTGTAGTTTCACTTTCAAAATAAAGTTTTTTTCTTCACCTCCGTTATGCAGGAACATTTTCTAGAAATGCATGCTAAGAAAAATGGATTGGCATCGTATCTAACATTTATGGTTTGTATGAATTAAAGAGACATGGAGACCCTTTATTCATGGGAAAATTCAAAGAGACATGGATATCCTTTGAAAACTCATATCTAGAATCTGTCCCCATTCAGTTTCATCAAAATTTAAAACGACAAAAGAAAATTTCCATTAATTGGTCTAGAGATATGAGGAAGAATGATGAGAATATACTTGTGGATATTGAACCTCAACTATAAATCTATGGTTTTCTCACTAAAGACAAATGTATGGAAAGTTACTTGTGTTTTTTTATTGTATATAGATAACATCAATAGATTTAGTGGCTACACCTTGCTCAATGGTTGATGCAATACAACTTATAATTGTTCTACCAAAATGAGATCATATAAATTTATTTATGGAAAAAACCCTCCTTCCATAGACTCATATTTCTTAGGCACGTCCAAAGTTCAAAAAGTGGATTGCACACTTGAACAAGAGCCACCATTCTTCACACATTTAAAGACAATCTAATTTGGATTTAAAATTGAATGAAGCAACAAGTCGATCAACATTTCTCTAGGCATTCTTTTGAAGGCACAGATTAGGTGTTTTCTTATCTCCAATCATATAATAAGACCTCTTTCAAAGCTAAGGGCCCCCAAAAACTAGAGCCAAAGTTTTGTCAACCCTTTATACGAGTCCATTTATATTCAATGAAAGAAACCTTAGCTTCCTGTAGGGATTGATGAAGCGTTAGTTCATGCATATATTACTAGGGAATACATTGGAATGGCTATTACTCTCACCATTAATCTCAAGAGCATGCAAAGGCTTCATGAAGATTGTAAATACATTGTGATAAAAAAAATGTACTTTGCGGCAAGATGTTGAAGAATCAACATTCAATATTGAACATATTGCCTTGAAGAATACTTCATATCATGTAAATAATTTTATGAATTGGCGTTGAACATTGATAGGATTAATTGTATAAGTATGATTTTCTTTAGAGTGTATATTTTGAAGGACTCTTTGAGAAAGAGAAAGAAAGACAACTTTTTATGTGAGATTCGTCACAAGAGTTTAATTTGTTTTTTGGTTTACTTTAAGTTTCAAAAATTTGGATTCACAAGCTCATTGTCATTGGTTCTCACCCACTCGCACTTCTTAAATCCCTCACATTTTGATGTAGTTTCACTTTCAAAATAAAGTTTGTTTATTCGCCTTCGTTATGCAGGAACATTTTCTAGAAATGCATGCTAATAAAAATGGATTGGCATCGTATCTAACATTTATGGTTTGAATGAATTAAAGAGACATGGAGACCCTTTATTCATGGGAAAATTCAATGAGACATGGATACCCTTTGAAAACTCATATCTAGAATATGTCCCCATTTAGTTTCATCAAAATTAAAAAAAAAAAAAAAAAAATTCCATTAACTGGTTTAGAGATATGAGGAAGAATTATGAGAATATACTTGTGGATATTGAATCTCAAATAGAAATTTGTTAGCTAAGAGAGGTCCACGGTTTTCTCACTAAAGATAAATGTATGGAAAGTTACTTGTGTTGTTTTATTATAGATAAATAACATCAATAGATTTAGTGGCTACACCTTGCTCAATGGTTGGTGCAATACAACTTATGATTGTGCTACCAAAATGAGATGATATAAATTTATTTATGGAAAAAAAAATCCTTCCATAGGATCATATTTGTTAGGCACATCCAAATTTCAGAAAGTGGATTGCACACTTGAACAAGAGACACCATTCTTCACACATTTAAAGACAATCTAGTTTGGATTTAAAATTGAATGAAGCAACAAGTCAATCAAAATTTCTCTAGGCATTATTTTGAAGGCACATATTAGGTTTTTTATTATCTCCAATCATATAATAAGACCTCTCTCAAAGCTAAGGGCCCCCAAAAACTAACGCCAAAGTTTTGTCAACCCTATTTAATACTCTATCACTTTGGACAAGTTGCTTATAGATGACCTTTTCTATCTCACTCCAATATTAACCTGGTATTTCATGTGTCATGGTCACTCCAAGATGACCTTTTCTATATCACTATCCATTTTCTTGGTCATAGTAGTGGTGTTGCAGAAAGGAGGCTCATCAATTTTGTGATTTTTTTTTTAAAATACCTATAGTTTGTCGTTCTTCTGACATCCCTAGCATTGTTGATATAGAATACACGTCGGAATCCCGAAGTTACCTTCCATTGGTCTCTGACATTCCTAGTGTCACTATGATGGCATCAACATTGCAGGTAAAACGTCCTTGATATAGCGTAGGCGTCAAAAGACCGACATACCTTCCATCGGGCATTTGACATTTCTAGCATCATTGTCAAGGTGTCAACATGCTAGGTAAAATTTCCCTGATATAGCATAGCCTTCGGTAGACCAACATACCTTCCGTCAGGAGTCTGACGTTTCTAGCATCATTGTCATGGTGTCAACGTCGTAGGTTAAACATCATGAATATAGAGTAAACGTTGGAATACCGAAGGTACCTTTCCTTGGTTGTCCGACATGCCTATCATCATTGTCATGGCATCAACGTCACAGGTGAAACGTCCCTAATATAGTGTAGATGTCAGAAGAACGACAGTCTATGGCATTGTAGGTGTGACGTATCAGTGTCGCTCTAGAGATTTCCATAGTGGTACTGGTCAGTGAAGTCCGAGACGACACGTGTCTGCATGAAATGTCACAACAGAGATGATACTGGTGTCGTTGGAACACTGACGTCATGTGAAATGAAGTTTGAGGGGGTCTGATGTTTGTTGATCTTTCGACAATATAAAATGGCAATTGCTACGAAAATGTCGTTGGAATTTGACCCAAATGTACTAATGTATATTTTTTCATAATAACTTTCTTCCATAGTCCTTCATCTTTTAAAATATCCCGTTGAATATTTTCCACTAGGACTTGACCAAACAAAGTGAATATTGTTCAATCCCCACCCTCTAACTTCCTTTTGTTTTTCTATATTACTTTATTTAATTAGAGTAATACCTTATTTTTATTTATTCCCCATACATAAGAAATTTTAATTTTGTTTTCTTAATTTTTCAAGAATAACTATAGGAATGTATTCTAATGAATGCTAATAAATGTGATTATATTTGAGTCAATCTTCCTTCCTATTGATAACCATCTATGGAAGTAATTTAACACTCTTTTTATATATTTTCATAAAGCTAGTTCTAGTCTTTGAACCTATAATCATTTGGCTTGAACATGAAACCTTGGTACTTCACCCCCATTATCAAAGGAATATACATTAAATGGTAGGATTTGAATCAACCTCAAAGGAATACACATTAAATTCTTCACTACTAAACCATTAAATAAAATAGTGACTTTATGTGATTTAACTTCCATTCTAGTTGCTCTATAGTATAGGTCCTATTTTTTCTTATATTTATTCTCTTCCATAACAAAAATAGTACCAATAAAAATGTCATCATCCACAAATAACAAATGAGACAGTGTTATAGATCTACCCACTTTTATCCATTTTAGAACTCCTCTTTTATACTCATTCACAAACATGCTTAAGCCTTTAGATACTAGTAGAAAAAGGAACGGGGGCATGAGATAACCCTATATTAAACCCCTTGAAGGAGTAAAACACTATAGGAAAAATCATTAATAAACATTGTGAATGATACGAATGAAGAACAACCCATTATCCAATTTATCATCTATATAATTTTACCNCTACAACAGTTGTTAGATAAACGATAGAAGGTTGGATCTAGACCATCGAAGTTACGTCCAGACAGTAGAAGGAGGGTGCCAAATCATTGGCCAGAAGTCCTTGAGAAGCAACATGAGCCGTTGATCCCCCTTTGGAGTGGAATTTCGGCATTTCAGGACTCAGGATTTCAAGAGTGAAGGAGTCGTGAGATGTGGAGTCCTGACTCGCAAAATTGTGAAATCTCGAAAGCATTCGGAGGAATAGCACGAGCCAGAGCCGTTAAGCCCTTTTCGGCATTTCGACAACCGGGAGTTCAAGAGTGAAGGAGTCGTGAGACGTGGAGTCCCGACTCGCGAAATCACGAAATCCCGAAAAGATCTGAGCCATTTCGAGAATTCGGGGAATGGAGTGACCAGTGGTTTGGGTCACTGCATTTCAAACTCACAGTTACCAAAATCCTGATACATCCAAGACCTGTGGATTGGGTTCATGGGGTTCCACTGAGGGCTCGAAAGAACTACTTCAATTCTGTGGATTCAAAGAAGATCAATCCTACGTGGATCTTGGCTTGAGGGTCGGGGGTCTGCATCATATAATGACTACCTCAAGCCAAAATATCATAATGAAAAGTTGTCAAAAGGAGTGCCAAGGAGTCATATTATAGATCAATATGATAAGCTGATAAGAGTCATTCAACGATATTTTACTTGTGAAGGACGCTTCGATATGGTTTACCAATATCACATCAGACTCCTCATGCACTTTACTGGTAAGCAATTTCTCAATCTACCATTTTACCTTTATATAAGTTTGGGAAAGATTGATGAAAAGGTGCAAGAAAAGCCTAAGTAGATTGAACACAGTGTTTTTATATTATCCTCATCAGGCTCTTGGTCCTATAAGAACTTAGAAAAACAGATGGAGAGTGGGATTCCTTTTTGCCCACATCAGGGTTTAGTCTAGAAGCTACTAGTTCTCCATCACCTAAAGGTGTTCTCTTTATGCAAATCATAAGGAAACCTCTGGAAATGATAAAATAAAAATAAGAAAAGGTGAAGAAAAACAACCAACCATAATGGAAACCCCTAAATCTAAAGATGAAACATTTCTCAGTAAATAGCCTAAGGAGAAATCTAAGGGAAAAAAACCATTAGAGCGGGTTATGAAGAATGTTGAAGATGTTATAGAGACCTCTGACTATAGGAAAAGTTAGAGAAATATTGAATTCGTTGTTGAAGCAGTGAAAATGATAAAACCTTTAACTAGGTCAACATTGAAAGAAAATCTAGCTTTTGTAAATTAAGGTGCAACAGAGGTTCAGGTCTCAGAAGAGGTGCATGTCTCATCAAGAAAAAGGGTAATGTTCGGTCAAGAGACATCCACAAAAGAAAAAACTAGAAAACCTATAACCAAGTCAGCAACAAGGATTCTAGACTATAATGATAAGATTAGACACAAAACTCCTACCTATCATGAGCATGTACAAGTGATTGAAATTCAGTCCCCATTAGAAGAATGTGACTTGAGACTCAAGAATCAAATGAAGGAAGAACAAGTTCTAATTATGCAACTGAGAGAAGAAAATATAATGATGAAGTCCGGAATAGAAGAACATTTGGAATTGTGTGAGGAATATTTAGATAGCAGTAGAGGTATGGTTAAAAGGTCCCTGCCATTGCATAGGAAAGTTAAGAACTTGTACCAACAAAACAAAGTTTTGCAAACAGAAAATAGAAAATTGAAAGAAAAACAACATCAGTCAAAGGAAGAAGTTGCAAATATGAATTCAGATGTCTTAGATCAAGTGGTAGTGGAATAACTTATAAACACTCAAAGAACATCCATTTTTGTCTGTTTATATTTCAAAATTGAAACTAAATATGAAATCTTAATTTTGACAGCCTAATGGCTTCCATGGATTACAACTAAGGTTTTAGAATTCTCCTCTCAAAATTGTTTTTTTGAACATGAAGTATATATGAAATTATTTAAGAATATCAAGTGCAAAGGCCAAAATCACTAAATAGCTTGCACACAGCCAAAACTAGGGCAAAAGTTTGAAGAAAATCAGAAACATAGATTTCACAGCAAGTTTTTCAATTCGCTGCGAAAGTGTTGAAATGGAATTTTTGCAGCATGAGGTCACCAGGTCACTGAGAAAGAAGACAGTCAGCTCAGATTCGAGTTTGTTGGAGGTACCAGATGGAACAAACATATTCTAAAGCTTCATAAGGAATAGAGGGGCATATGGTCCATCATCATACCATTTAGCATGTGTATTTTGTATCAAAATTTCTCTAGGCATTCTTTTGAAGGCACAGATTAGGTGTTTTCTTATCCCCAATCATATAATAAGACCTCTCTCAAAGCTAAGGGCCCCCAAAAACTAGCGCCAAAGTTTTGTCAACCCTATTTAATACTCTATCACTTTGGACAAGTTGCTTATAGATGACCTTTTCTATCTCACTCCAAGATTAACCTAGTATTTCATGTGTCCTAGTCACTCAAAGATGACCTTTTCTATATCACTATCCATTTTCTTGGTCATAGTAGTGGTGTTGCAGAAAGGAGGCTCATCAATTTTGTAAAAAACAAATTTAAACACCTATAGGTCGTTGGTCTTTTGATGTCCCTAGCATCGTTGATATAGAATACACGTCGGAATCCCGGCGTTAGCTTCCATCGGTCTCCGACATTCCTAACGTCATTGTCATGGTGTCAACGTCACAGGTGAAACATCCTTGATATAACGTAGACGTCGGAAGCCCAACATACCTTCCATCGGGCATACGAAATTTCTAGCGTCCTTGTCATGGCATCAACATCGTAGGTAAAACATCCATGATATAGCGTATCCATCAGTAGACCGACATATCTTCCGTCGAGAGTCTGACATTTCTAGCATCGTTGTCATGGTGTCAACATCGCATGTTAAACGTCATTGATATAGAGTAGACGTCAGAAGATCGATGATATCTTACCTCAACCATTTGATGTGCCTAGCGTTGATGTCATGGCATCAACATCGCAAGTGAAATGCCCCTGATATAGCGTAGACGTCGGAAGACCGACGTTCTGTGGCGTCGCAGGTGCGACGTCTAGGTGTCGTTTTAACGATGTCCATAGTGGGCTTTTACAGTGAAGTCTAATACGACACGTGTCCGCATGAAATGTCGCAACAGAGACGATATTGATGTCGTCAGAACACCGACGTCATGTGAAATGACGTTTGAGGGGGTCTGATGTATGTCGATCTTTCGATAATATAAAGTGGCAATTGCTACGAAAATGTTGTCGGAATTTGACCCAAATGTACTAGTGACTTGCATACATATTAATAATATTGTTATTTGTACCAAAAAGTAAAATTTAACAACATAAGTAAAAAAAAATGAGATTTAAACGAGCTTTAACTCAACACATGATACTTGTGAAGGTGGTGACTTTTCCATCCCAGGTGGACATTGCTCATCACTGTATGGTACAACAACCTATAGAAACACAAGAACATTATGTTTGAGCATGCCAAAAAAGAAAGATATCACTATGGTGAATTGATCAAATGTGACACATACCTATGTATTCAGTACACTGAATGAACAAATTGCCTCTATTGTTGCATCAATGGTGGAGAAAAACACCGATGCATCTATCGACGTATAAGGTCTGCTATAGGGGTGTAACAACTGAAAAACATCATACAATAAGATATCAAAATACATGCACAAAATAATATATATATATATAACTAAAGAACACATAGATGGTTAAGATACTAACCCCCTCCATGTAACTCTGATGTCCACTGGCGTCCATCAACCCATAACAAGTCTACCCACAAATCAAGCATCTATGAGGCTCACATGAACTACTACTCTGTCCATGTGCCATCTCCTAGTTGCACTTTGTTGTAGGGGTTGAAGGTCTAACCCCTCTGCTAACATCACTATCAAGAACCTCCTGCAAAGATAATGCAACAAAAATCCCATGCTGCACTAGACTCCTAGTCAACACTGATAAAGATACTTGTGCCTGGTAGATTCCCTCTACAATGGGAGGATGTTCGACAGGGGGGTTAGGCCTTCACCTAGGAGGATGAGGACCTAGCATAGGGTCACACTTAGTATGATCTTTGTCCTGTGCAGACCCTTGACCCACCCCTTAGAAATCACCAATAACAAAGTAGTTGACATGGTGGCCCAAATTAAATTTCGCCCATAATTTCCTCAAGAAATATAGTGGCACCTCCCTATTATTGCAGGGAGGTTTGTCGAACACCATGAACCATCTATCCATCCAGTTATCACTAAATTATGGGTGAATGCACCAATCCATAAAAACATGTTTTTTACTGACATGTGATTGTAGTCCAGATCTAGGATCAATAAATAGAGACATCAAATCTTGTTTCGAAATATTTAAGTCTCTAACTTGGTTTTTATCGAGTCAAGTCCTGTAATAATTGAACATCTTATCCCTGTATTTATAAATACTAGTTAATTTCCCTTGGGCACTTGCAAGGGGCGATATAATGGCATCCAATGAAGTGGTCAATGACAATCGACTAGGCTCTCTTGTACCCCTTAATTCATGGACAAGTGATCTCAAGGTGGTCAACCCTTCATCAATTTGTGTGTTTATGTTTGGTGGTTGTAGTGGTTTGGGGTTTTCTGTGCCTTCGTGTTCTTGTGTGGGGTTTTTATTGTCTCCAGGTTCCATATTAATTATTTTGTTGCAATTTAATAAGGGATTTCATATAAATTAGGTCGTTTTTTGATTAAAATAGAAAATTACAAAAAACATGCAAATTTAAATAGTTTAAGAAATTAAAAAAACAAGAAAATAATCACAAATACATGCATGGCTTGTCTCTGAGACAGTGTTAGGATCTTATACCAATTCCACAAGTTTCTTCTTCTTCAAAAGTGAGTGGAAAAAAACTACAAACAACATCATTGTGAACAATCTTAAGTGATTGTAACTTACATTCATAATTTATAATATGCTCATATGCAATTGTATTTCCTTCACTATCAAAATTTTAAATTAGATGGTCCCATTAAGGACATTTTGATGCTTGTACCCAAGATGTTACACACTATATGTAAGAAGTTAGGGGCCTAATCATGAGAGTTGGGTTCCCTGATGAATTGGCCTACCATAATGATTCAATGATCATTGGTGGCTTGGATTGTGAATGGGTTAAGTTGTTAAACTATTTATAAATGTCTTACCTACTTATTGAGAAGTACTTGTTGTTGTTGTGAGACCTTTATTATTCATCCAAGTTATCAATTCTCAACCACCTTTCCAAATAATAGGAGGGAAGTTCTTGGATAGTTATGTTTAACCATTAAGATTTCACATTACGTAAGCTAGCATAAGTTATTTTTATTAATATAAGGAGCATTTTTTGCAATAAGATTTTGTGCTACGTGGAACATTTTTTTTAGGATGATCATAAAGAGGTAGATCTTGTCCATATGTAAACAAATTTTATTCGATATAAAGGTATTCTCCACTTAAAGGGACAACATTAATATAATTTTGATCAAAGTAAAATATACTTCTAGTTTTATACATACTAGGAGATAGCCTTTATCCATTACTTTATTCCTTCATTGTTGCATTTTAAACAATCCAAATTCATCAAATTCTTCACAATCAAACAAAATAAATCCTCAAATAATTCATACTTGCTTCATTCAAATTCTAGATTTTAAAACTTATAATTCATTTTAGAATTTGTATCTCTCACAAGGGACGATTGTTTCCTATGGCTCCATGTAGATGGTTGAGTTTGTCTCAGGGTGGGAGAGAGTAGCTCCACTCATCCCCCGTGCTAGTTTTCAAAATTCATAACCAAGTCTAAGGGGGTCAATAGAGTTGTCCAAACTTTGGCTTTATAAACTTTGTTAGAATTCCAAAAGCCTTGGCTCTGCAAAGGAAGGAGAGCAACATGCTCCCTCTTTTGAAATTGATTTTCCAAGTTGTGAAAAGGGCATAAAATAGTTAACTCAATTGTAGCTATTATGCTATGAAAGTAAGTAAATTGAAACAATAACTATGTGGGAAATTCTATGGTGCCACACTTGCCCATATGACAACCTAATATTAGTTAACAATTTCTTGGAAATCAAAATGGTTGTAGCTTTATTTCTTTACTTACTCACAAGAACTCTTTCTTGCTTGCTTGGCATGCAAACCTCTCCCCTTCAATTTTCTCAATGAATCTAAAAACGTGAGGCATGGTGTGGTCCAAATGGCCACAAATAGCGCCTGTGGTCCCTTAAAAAAGTGCACAACAAGCACTCATGCGCGTTCCTGGGAACGTGCATGTGTGGCACACTGAGTGGAGGTTCGGGGTTTGGCTAACCTATCACATCAAGAACACATGCACGTTTCTAGAAACATGCACGCGTTCCTACACCCTGTTGTCATTTTATTGTCCACCAACTTCGTTCACTCACCCCTATATATTGTCAACACATAGGTATCAAACAAGTTTAGATGTCCACATATCAAATGTCTTCATTAGCTTGCTCGAGTCTTAAAAAATACTAAGCAAATGAAATTCTTAGATAATTCATAATATATTTCTAGTTTCCTAGGGAAACAATGTGGGGCATTATATATCTCAACACGTGTGAGTTGGTTCTTACTGCTGCTATTACTTATTTTTCACACCATGGATGTTAAACTTGATGTACTTTTCCACTTTGATCCCCCCCTATCCATGGAACTTGTCTATGTAGTATTGTTGTTTTCTTTTGGCACATTTTCTCCATTTTCTCTTCTTATAATCTTCTTCTACATGAATTTTCATTTTATTTTTATTCGTTGGGCACCATCTTCTTCTATATCATGTTGTTCAAAAGATTTCCTACATTATTATTTCCATATTTTCTTCATATTGGCTTATTTTAATTGGTATCTTTCCATTGTCCGTGGTTGCCATTTTTTGTCTGTACATATTCAATTTTCTCAGTGCCTTCATTTCTATTAGGTATGGTTTCATTTCAACTAGGAGTATTTCATAAGGGGTGGTGAATTTTACTCGAAGACAATTTTTTTGAGGTTTTCCTGTACTCACTTTATCTAATTCATTTTGTTTCTAGATACAACTAGTCCCCATACTTCACATCCATAAGCGACTATCTGGGGTATGAGATTTTAAAAGAGGGAGCATAACATTTTCCAGTTATTAACCTTTGTTGTTCTACATCATTTTGTAGGCATGAAGATGATTTTCACCATCCTTATATTGATTACTCATGCATGTGTCCCATATTAGGATCTCATTGAAACATAGTCCCAAATATTTGCAGTTTAGGGTTATCTCCAGTACCTCACTTTTGAAGATGATTTGTGGTTGTTTTATTCTTTTTTCAAGCAAGAATAATACATTTTTTCTTTTCATGTTCATGTTCACTCCAACCTCCACATAAAAGGACTCTATGTAAGGTGATCCAATAGGTTGTGTAGTGTCCTAGCTATGAGTGCCACATGTCTGCAAACAACAAAAGATTTATGATAATCCATGTTATGTTCAACCCTTCCCTACCTTTTTTGTTTACCCATTCCTCTATCTTACCTTTCTAAATATTGGACATTATGGTGCAAAGTTGACAAACTCATGTCAGTTTGATGCCACCATTGAATCTCTATGAAGGACACTATGCAATTCTTATGTTATCCTTTACCTACTCATATAACTTATGTATTGCTTCCCTCCAACCATTCAGGACCCCTATTTTGTCAACCTCTCCCATAGTTTCTCCCTTGGGATAATGTGAAAGGCCTTTAAATTAACAAAACAACACCAAAGTTATTCACCTTTGTTTTCCCAAGTTTATTATGTTATGTTCTTAAACATGAGGTAATGGTCAATGGTAGAGTTCTTTGGTCGGAATCTAGCTTGCACGTTGTCTCTTTTATCCTTTTCCTTTGCCCATTTTCTCACTTATTGTCCATAATCCCTCTTATGAGTTTGGAAAACACTAGGTTGATCAAGATGGTTTTGTAGTTCCACAAGTTGTTTTTGTATCCTCCTTTGAATATGGATAAATGGGGTTCATTTCCCAATTGCTTGGGAACCCAGATTTGACCATATTATCGAGTAAGGTTGTGAGATTGTGTTGGCTAAAGGAATTTTGTCCCCGCATCAAGCATTTTTCTTGCATCTATTTGACACCATTTACTTTTCTTTATGACATCTTTTTTATACCCTCTAGAACATCTTATTCCATGAAGACTTCTTCTTATATGTTGATTTTCAATGGTTTCTTTCTCTTTGTTGGATTTTTTAAACAGACTTCTAACATGAGATAACCACTAGGTCAGTGTGATATCATTGGCTACCACTTATTTTTGGGTGTTTAATCCCTCCCAAAGGATTTCATGTTTTCCTTCACTATCTGCAAAATTTCTTGTTGTCTTACCTCACAAATTTGTTTCACATTGAAAAGATTTGAACGTCCCATCTACTGTGTGGTGATATGGTAGTAAGATCTAGACCATGTTTTTGAAAAGGTTGAAAAGGGAGAGCAGTGTTCAAGTGATTGCCATTTTGTGGTTTTCATTCCTTTATCTAGACTTACTCGCCATTTTTTTTTATCTTCACAATCATCTTATATAGAGTGATAATCTCTTTGCTCTTGTATATGTTGTACATTGGCCTTATTGTCTTACCCTCCTCATTGAACCATTGATTCACTTGGAAATTGTTTGGTGTTTCCCTTCATTTCTGTAGTTTCTTAGCTTTGCAACTTTCCGCTATTGTTTGGATTGCCTCCATGAGCTCCTTACAAGGATCCATTGTTTTGTTGAAATTGTTCATGAAACCTAATTGGGAGGTGATTCTTTTAATTTTTTCTTTGAAGATTTAAGCATTTCAGGTGGTAATAGTTATTACCTTTTGTGGTACTATTGTACTTGTAAATTGTATCCACAACCTCTTTTTTGTCCAATTAATTCTCTATGAACAACATGTCATGGTTCCATGACATCTCCTTGTGGAAATTGTTGATCATGAAAGCTTTTATCTTGTTTATTATGTTTACTAAAATCAATATGTAATCTATTACAATTTGACCATTATGTGTGTGAGACATGACCTTCCTGATCCTTTTTTCCACTCATTACATATAATGAAGTTGTGTGTATTATACAAGTGTAGAATATGTTCACCAAAATGTATGACTTTAGTATTGTAATGTATGACTTTAGTATTGTCATCTATTAAGACCTCACCTCCTTGGGTGTAACCATCTTATTTGCCATAATCTCCCTTGGCTAAATGCCTACATTCAGAAATACAATTCAAACAACAAAAAATTGTAATTTTGTACAGTTTGTGTTGTGGAATTCCAGCTAAAAAAACCAAAACATAAAATAGTTAGACAACGCGAACTTTTGACAAAACTCCTCAAAACAAAATTCCACAATAAAAATTCTCATCAATTAAATAAAATTATAATTTAAAACAAAACTTTTAACCAATTTAATAAAAAATAAAAAAACAAAATAATTTACCCACTTACAATCAAACAAACAGGAATGCATAGTATAGGCCATACAAAACAAAATCAACATGAATCTTATAACAATCAAACAACAAAGATGCAGAGTAAAACCCATACAAAACAATATCAACAGCCAGGCAGGGCAACTCAGAAATCACATGCCAACAGCAGTATACTTTATACTCTGGAATTAATTTTAACTGAAACCTGGAAAGAAGAATTAATGGAGAACAAGACACATAACAAGATTCCACGGAAGTCTCGGGAATCACACAATCCAAACGCCACACGGGATTTACTATTTCTCTGAACTCAACCCCAGTCCACAAAAAGCAAACTACCTACCTATCCAGTTAATGAAGTAAAAATTCTTTTGTAAACAGAGAAGAACCACATAACATTAAAGCCAAAACAACAAATTGCAGAGAAACGACTTGAGCGTATACAATGTGTGTTCCTCCGACTGTACCGCAGGCCTGTCTACGGCCCAAGGGCCAGGTATGGCAGAGGAGTCGGCATAATCACCGACAGCCAGTGTGTTCATCCGACTGTACCGCAGGCCCCTCTACGGCTCAATTGCCAGTTATGTCATATGCAAAGGAGGAGTTGGCACAATCGCCGACAGCCATGGCTGGAAGCTGGCAAACAGCGATGAGTTTCTATTAATTGCTATACAACAATTGCCAGTTGCCAGTTATGGCAGATGCAGAGGAGTTGGCTTAAACGCCGATAGCCATGGCTGGAAGCTGGCAAACAGCGATGAGTTTCTATTTATGGCTATACAGCAATGCAAGATGGGGTGCACTAAGTACCCAGCTGCAGAGCATTTAATGCTACGCATGCTCTGGTGCGGGCCGTTGCCCGAGAATACAGAGCAGCAGGGCGATCATCCCACATGCCACTCGATGACCCAATCTATTCAGGTCATGTTTGAAGCCGTCCATCCATATTCCTGTTGTTCAGGGTTGGTTTAGTTGCCCCAATCATCAATCCCATCACGTGGGTGGTCAAGAGGGTTGGTTTAGTTGTCCCAATCATCAATCCCATCATGTGGGTGGTCTTCGTTTGACCACTGCTCACATGGGTTCTCTTCCATTTAATGGTCATTGCTCATATGGATCTTTCATAAAAATATAGTAGGATAACTTGGAGCAAACAGACCCCACATTTCAGGCATAAAAATGGGCTTAAATCTGGCTAGATTTTCAGGGGCAGTTTCAGTCTCGCACAATCAAAGTTTCATGCATTTCAGAATTCTTACCACAAGGATTTTGTCCCATTTTAAACCAACTCAGATGCTCAGAAAATTTATCAATTCTAGACTGGTCAGAAATTTAAAACCTTATCGTCAAAAACCAGTTATAAATTTAAACATTGAACCATGAATCGTGGGTTCTTTTACGCAGACATTGAACCGTGAATCGTGGGTTCTTTTACACAGACATTGAACAATCTGTGCAGATCGGTGAGTGATTTGTGATCTGTGAAAGCTCAAATCCACGGCTCGATCTACACAATTTGGCAAACCTCTCTGACGTTCAAACCAAATGTGACAATCAACCAAATCAAGATCTAGAATCAGACCGATCTCTCCATTGGGATTTCCTCTTCGTGTAATTGCAGATTGAGCGGCTTCCTCTGCTAGGTGTATACACACACTCTCTTTGTTGGTGCGTTGAGGCTTGCACCATGGGTAGATAAGAGTCAAGCACTATGGCCTCAAGAGGACCGAGTTTATTACTATCCATTATTCTTGCATCGCCTTCTTTGAGCTCACCCTTAATGATAACCTTTTTCCTTCATTCATGGGAGTGGTGATTCGTCGGGTGGGAAATTGTTGCATTGGACATCCTGTGCAAAGATAGTGAAGGAAGTGGCAAATGGGTTGGCCTACTTGCTCCAGGATTCTACGCATAATTTCCATGGTGTTGGACAACTGAGAGGGGGGGTGAATCAGTTGTTACTATGCTTAAACAATAATGTTTATTTTAAATTCTTTGCAGAGCACTTAATAACAATCACAATAATGCAGGGAAGTAAGCAATAGAACATTCAGCATCATTGTCACATATGAAATACACAAAGACAAATATTTTCTGAGGAAACCCATAAAGGGTAAAAACCTCTTCTTCTTTATATGATTAGTAAGCTTTACATTCTGTACATTATCATACATATGAGCTCCAACTCATTG
>SNQJ01S0064315.1:24262-40799 GCA_010110895.2 Picea sitchensis
CATTAATTATTACAGTTGCAAGATGTAGATACAATTTATATATTTTATAATGATATAATGATATAGTTGATATAATGATATAGTTTATATATTTATATAATATACAATTTATATAATGTATAATATATAAATTATATATTATAACTTATATAATATACAATATATATACAATATATACAAGCAAAATTAGGATTCGTAATCCCTCACCCACGCGACATAACCTCCCCATTGCTCAAATTCCTAATCCGTGGACCATTGCTCGAATTAACTCTCTGAGAGTGCATGCAACCATTGCTAGTTGGAGCGAGAGATCGAGGAAAATAACCCCACGCAGAGTGACCTCTGAGAGTTCTCTTGCTGGAGTGACAGAGGATAATAACCTCACCTCCCTATGAATGAGAGTACCCTTGCTAGAGCGACAGAAAAGGAGTGAGCTTGACAACCAGAAACATCACTAGCTCTTGCTGAAGCGACATAGGAGGAGCGACTGAGAGTGCCATTGCTGGAGTGACAGAGTAGGACCGTGACTGAGAGTGCCCTTGCTGGAGTGATAAAGGAGACCCCACCTTGACCAGGAATGATGCCAAAATCAGTAAGTTTTTAAAATCCTTTAAAACCCTAAATGTGGAATTGAATCTCCTCCAAGGTTCTTTTAATCCTGTTGTTCAAATACGAGAAAGTGAATATCTTCTGGAATCCCTAAACATTTAATCCATTAGTCATATTTACCATTGGAATCTCTTCTAGAAGCCCTAATCATCGTGTCATATTTACCATGCTTACACATGGTGAACGATTCTTTATAAAGGTTACTTATTAAACATGAAACACACACACTACAACTTACATATTGCAATTATGGCATACATAAAAATTTCCTCGATTTGATGCGTTATTTGTTCTATTTGTTTTGTCTTTACATAAAAATATAATGATAACCTCTCTCACATATTGCACGACCATACATGTCACCAGGGTCTTGGTTTAGAAGAGGCTAGTTGCATGGTAGAACATTGATCTGCTATGCTAAAGGATTTTATCAACATGTCATCTTAAACATGCTCTTCTTAGGTGCATTTTTCTTTGCAATATCCACCTAATTGCGATGGGATGTTCACATTACAACTTACATATCCCAATTACAACATATTTTTTCAGTAATAATCCCTCAATAGAATTCAATAGCCTTAATGTCATTAAAAGTTTCATGTAAGCAAGTTTCAATAAGAAAAAAATATTACTATGTTTGACATGCCATTTTCTTCATTGCCTTTGTCTCCATAGAACAATAATAGAAAATAACCTTTCTCATGTGTCTAAGGCACCCATTTAGGGAGATGTTGGTTACATGGTATTAAACTAACTTTCCATGCCAAAGGATTCAATACGCAACTCATTTTATCCATGGTCACATTGGGTTCATGGTTCTTCAGAGAGACCACTTAGTTAACATGAAACACATGCTATAGTTTATGGACCCTGACTCTAGGGAATCATTTGGTTGTTAGGATCTTGGTAGCTTTCAAGACTCTTATCTCTACAAGGATCATACAAAAGTTCTTCAATAAGGGGGGGAATCTTTTTTCCCTTGTTTGGAATGCGATATAGTATGTTGGATATCTCCATGGAAAATGACCACAACCTTTCTCACATATCTTATTTCCATAATTACTCCAAAAAACCATTTTACAAGTTCCCATTTCCATCGAAAAAAACTAACCCACCATGCCTTTGACCAACTTTAGCTAGCAGGTGATTTTCACCATGCTCACCCGAAGCATGTGGTTCCTTGTAAAGACCACATAATCACTGTGATATACACACATTAAAACTTATTGATCTCAATTGTGCCATAGTGTTTGATCAATATGTCCTTCGTAGTTTTCAAGGACTTTGTCCTTGAAAGGATCCTAAAATTGAACTTCAAAAGGGAAAAAACATATCTTCATTTGATGTAGTGCTTGCTTCATTTATTTGTGTNTATGTTGGATATCTCCATGGAAAATGACCACAACCTTTCTCACATATCTTATTTCCATAATTACTCCAAAAAACCATTTTACAAGTTCCCATTTCCATCGAAAAAAACTAACCCACCATGCCTTTGACCAACTTTAGCTAGCAGGTGATTTTCACCATGCTCACCCGAAGCATGTGGTTCCTTGTAAAGACCACATAATCACTGTGATATACACACATTAAAACTTATTGATCTCAATTGTGCCATAGTGTTTGATCAATATGTCCTTCGTAGTTTTCAAGGACTTTGTCCTTGAAAGGATCCTAAAATTGAACTTCAAAAGGGAAAAAACATATCTTCATTTGATGTAGTGCTTGCTTCATTTATTTGTGTCCATGGAACAACAATGACAACAAAATTATCATGCCATGCATGGTAGTTGTTTGTCTTGGAAGAGGCCAATTACTTATTTCCATAATTACTCCAACCTTTCTCACATATCTTATTTCCATAATTACTCCAACCTTTCTCACATATGTTATTTCCATAATTACTCCAAAAACCCATTTTACAAGTTCCCATTTCCATCGAAAAAAACTAACCCACCATGCCTTTGAACAACTTTAGCTAGCAGGTGATTTTCACCATGCTCACTCAAAGCATGTGGTTCCTTGCAAAGTACACATAATCACTATGATATACACACATTAAAACTTATGTATCTCAATTGTGACATAGTGTTTGATCAATATGTCCTTCGTAGTTTTCAAGGACTTTGTCCTTGAAAGGATCCTAAAATTGAACTTCAAAAGGGAAAAAACATATCTTCATTTGACGTAGTGCTTGCTTCATTTATTTGTGCCCATGGAACAACACTGACAAAAACATTATCATGCCATGCATGGTAGTTGATTGTCTTGGAAGAGGACAATTACTTATTTCCATAACTACTCCAACCTTTCTCACATATATTATTTCCATAATTACTCCAAAAACCCATTTTACAAGTTCCCATTTCTATCGAAAAAAACTAACCCACCATGCCTTTGACCAACTTTAGCTAGCAGGTGATTTTCACCATGCTCACCCGAAGCATGTGGTTCCTTGCAAAGACCACATAATTACTATGATATACACACATTAAAACTTATGGATCTCAATTGTGCCATAGTGTTTGATCAATATGTCCTTTGTAGTTTTCAAGGACTTTGTCCCTGAAAGGATCCTAAAATTGAACTTCAAAAGGGAAAAAACATATCTTCATTTGATGTAGTGACTCAAGAGATTCATGATTATATCCCTATAAAGACCCTATAAGTGACCTTCAACAGATGAAAAAATGAGTGCCTTTGTTGGACATGTTGTCTACTCCATGGTCTTCCTTTCCCCTAAATGATTCTTTATTCTTCTAATTCATACTCCTCTTATTGTTGGTATGCCTTTTTCCAATTCAACACTACATAGGGTTGAGAGAAAACATTATTTGGGAGTGAAACATTCTAACAAGCTTCTTCACAAGTTTAAGGGTTTCACACCTGCAAGTGCCATTGTTCATGCTTTCAATAGTTTAAATTGCCCCTTGAAGCATGTGAGAATATTTTCCATGTAGTTACCATATTTTCCATGTAGTGAGCATGTGGTTGCTTGAACTCAATTGAGTGCTTTCATGACAATATTCCTTAGGGAATTTGAGATAGTCAAACAAATTGGTGACATTCTACACATTTTCCACATGGAGGAGGTTTCTTGCTTGGAGAACGCCCTTCTTTGGATGAAAATTTGGCATTTGGTAGGAGTGTGTTGAAACCTAGAAAATGTGTGGTATCTTTGATGCTTGCATAGAGGAATGGAGTTGACTTGGGCATGAGTGGGTTGTGATAATGTTCATGCAAGGGGAGTGGACCCAATGGATTACATGGGAGTTTTGTTGGGCATCATGGATAGGTCTCTAGTACATTTCCATAATAGGGAGAGGGAAACGATATATTATATACATAAACCTTGCTTCTTAGGTTGAAATGTGATAAACACCTCCTCAAACAATAACATGTGAACATGGATGGTTTGTGGTTCCCTAACCATAATCAAAGATTGAAAATAAGTGTCTTAGGATATTATTGAATATTGTTGAGATCAAGATCCTTGAACAAGTACTTAAACCAACAAACATGGACTTTGTATGGGGCACTACTACATATGGGTGGATTATTCCATGAAAATTTTCCATGCTTCTACTAGTTTCATCAATTTTTTAAACAGGGCAGGATTTTCGTTGATATTGCCACCGAATCCTACAATTTTAGGATGTGATCACCAATTTTAGGATGTGTTATGCCTCCAGTGGACTTTGTTTGACCATAGAGATACTTTCTAATGCCCAAATCATTTGGTAGAAGTGGGGCTTATTGCAGGGATGAAGGTGATTACTTCAATGGATTACTTCAACCTCCTGTAGCTCTATTTTCCACTTGTAGTTGACCGATAGAGAAGAAACTAGTTCAAACAGGCAGAAAAAATTAGAGAAAACCCACAAAAAATTGCTTCCATAGGCCAACTGGCACAATCTGCCCTTGACTTGCGATCCATGCCAAAATCATGAGTTTGACTTGTGTTAACTAAGTCAAACATGGTTAATATGAGTTTGAATCGGTGACCTTTGGATCGGCTTGTTTGGAGGCTGATCCAATTCAAACTCGGAAAATTGCAATTTAAAGCGTGATTCTTGTTTCACTGAAAATAACTCTTTAACCAAAAATATCATAGATCTCCCATATTTTTGTAAATTGTATCTGTTGAAAGCAGTAGATTTTGATGTTTGTTTGAACAAAATGACACTTGTTATGGAAGAGCCTTGATGAAGTCTCGAAGTATGTGTATACATTGCGATTTTTTTTTCACAAAATTAGGATAATATGGAGAAGATTGGCCATACTCATCTAGTTGTCATGTCTAGAGAATTGAAAAATCAAATTTTTTGTCAAGTCATATACTGTATACTAGGAAAACCTGTTGGCGATGGAAGTCACTCCTGAATTGCTTACAGGAGCAGAGCCTGACGCCCATCAGTTTTATGTCACGATTGTTTGTAGATGGGATGACCGAATGGAAGCCAACTCAAAACAATATCATTCCAACTCCAAAACTAGTCCAGACATGCATAGGTGGGTGAGGTCTTATATAAACTTCAGACAGTGAGCTGTAGTAAAGGGTGGACAGGTGGAAAAATTATATAAGAGAAAAGCAGAGGTATGTTATTAACATCGAGTTCCTAACAGACTGTATAATAAGACATCCAAATGCAATATCCTCTTACGCTCAAACGCAAAGCCAGAGAATGCAATAATGCAACAATAAATCTTTTATCATAACATAACCGCAATAATTTGCGTGAATCAGTCAATCACGAACTCTCTTAGCATGAGACAAAAATTAGATGGAGTGAGAAAAATTGTCTGTCATAAAACAAGAAATCTCATATACAGATGCATAACCAACAAACTAGAATATCTGTTAAAACTTTATAGTAGGGAGCTCTGCTCTACCATCGATACCTACAAAAATGACAAAAATGCCTACATATACTTTTCCCCCGCTTCACCCCGCAGAGGCGTCCCAGGACCTTCAATGTATGGCGTCTCCTCAATCAAATCTGGCCTACACCCTCCTGTCACACACCACCTTAATTCTGCATGGCTCACGCTAGGGGGTAGCTGAGCCCTTAAATACTGAATTAGCGTGTGCAGGCTCCCCTGGCGAGTTGAAGACTCGGCGTGGCTTTCATGAAAGGAACCAATACAGAGGACCATCTTGGGTAGACTTTTAGCTAGGATATCCATACTCTTGCAATAAATGAGTGAGGCGAGGTTTCACCCACCCTCTCTCTCCTTCATTCGATTCCAGTAGGTACCGGGCTCTTGATCACATCGAGCCAGCCTCTGAAAAACACAGTGTCCACCTTCTGAGACTCGACTCGACACTTTTTCCCCCCCTTTTGTACAACCCTTTCTACTTTTTCGAATGACCATGGGTCGTGACCCTACGCCTATTTTCCAGGGGGCTGTCCCCCCTTCATAGGCTCGCTTGATAAGACTTGGGGCTAAGACCATAGGCTCGGCACCAAAGGTGCTTTCGGTGTTTCGCCGATCGACGATTTCAACTGCAGTGAATGGACGGTTCCTTGACTTCCAAAACGCTGATCCCCGATACGCCGGCTAGCTTCTACCTGTCCCAATTTGGTTGGATGACCCAAGCCTGATTTAAAATATTGGTGCTTCCTCCAGCGCTAAACCTCGGGCAACTCGGTAGCTCCGAAAAATCGATGACCATCGATCTGCTTTGTAAATAGATCTTGGATGCTGCCAATGATATTTTTCCCGCTTGCTTGACTTGCTACCGGAAAAAGGGTTTCCCCCGTGTTGCGCTTGGGTGCTTCCTGTGCAACCTGCAGACCTGGGTGCTTTTGTGCCTAAGATGAAAATAATCGCTAACATTAGGCTCCATGGGCGATAGAGTCATCCCTGTGATGCTCTAAGAGCTCCTTCTGTAGCTTCAGTGCCTTGCTATTGGGCTATGGAGTCACTTATTAAGCCAAAACACGCAAAAAGAAAGTAAACAAAGAACTAAAGGACAATATTTACAAACAAGGGAGCCGTCTGAGGCTCAAATAAAACATTTCTTCAGAAAATGCCCATTCACTGGGTTGCTGAAAACCTCTTCACCCTCCAGATCTTGCAACCCATATGTGTTGTTGGAGAAAACCTCAGAGATCTTGAAGGGATTGATCCAGAGGGCGTCAAACTTGTTGTGTTTGCCTTTATCCTGCCTGGGGGTGTCCCACTTAAGTACCAAGTCCCCGATCTCAAACTCTTTCTTCCTGACCTTCCTGTCGAAAGCCTATTTGATCTTTTTCTAGTGACTATGAGTTGTGGTCCTCACCTGTTCTCTGATCTGCTGCACTTCTACTATCTGATGAATCATTCTGATCATATGATATGTTTCTCCCTCATAGTCTTGAAAGAATTTCTCTACAGGTAAGGCGATCTGAGTAGGAAAAATCGCCTCTACCCCGTAGACTAGCTGAAAAGGCGAAGTGCCCAAAGATTTCTTCGTTGTCACACGATCAGCCCACAGAGAAAACTTCAACTTTGAATCCCAGGCCCTTTTGTTGTCTTCCAACAGTCTTTTGATGATCCTTATTAGGCTTTTGTTGGAGGACTCTGCTAAACCATTTCCCTAGGGATAGTAGGGGGTGGAGTGAATTAGTGAGATCTGGAACTGCTCACAGAACTTAATTAGAGGCTCAGATTTGAAAGAAGCAGCATTATCGGTGACAATCCTGCTGGGACAGCCAAATCTGGCTATAATATCCTCCAGGAAGCTGATAATTACTTTGTGTGATATGCTTCTGGTGGGGACAACTTCTATCCACTTGGTGAAATAATCCATTGCAGTCAGGATCCATCTGTGCTGACCACTTGAGGGAGGATGAAGTTCTCCAATGAAGTCCAACCCCCACTGCTGAAAAAGTGCTGAAGATACTATAGGCTTCAATTGCAGCGGCTTGAGTTGTTGTTTTCCTGAGAACCTTTGGCACTTGATGCAAGCTCTGATTTCTCAGCAGACATCCGGGAATAAGGTGGGCCAGTAATACCCAACTCGAAGTATCTTGTGAGCTGTGGTCTTCCAGAAATGATGACCTCTGCAAAGGCCACTGTGAAAATCAAACATAACCTTCTGGGCTTCTTGCGAGTCCAGGCATCTCAGAAATACCCCTAGAGGGTCTTTCCAGTACAAGATTTGGTCAGTGAGGCAATATCTGACCGCCTTGAGCTTTAAAGCTCTCACTTTTCTTTTATCCATTCCATCGAGGGGATTTAATGCCTGCAGGAAGTATAGAATGTCACGATACTAGGCGCAGTCTGCCAGCGATAAGCCATCTTGAGAGCATTGGCTGGGCAACTCAGCTTCCTGAGTTCCTAAGCGAGTGTTGATGAAACTAACTCCCAAGGCATCGCAGTTGGATTCAGCCAGTAGCTTGGCTAAAACTTGCCCCTTAACCAACTTGGTGGGATTTATCTCTAAGTCAAATTCTATGATTTTAGCGATCCATCTACCTCTTCTCCCATCTACGTCGGGCTGCACAAGGATGTCCTTCACAAAAGCTGAAGGGACGTATGCAGTTACCTTTGAATGCAAGACGTAAACTCTGAAAGCTTTGAGAGATTTCACTAAGGCATAGGCCTGTTTCTTCATGATTTCATACCTGCTCTCTGCGTCTCTTAAATCCCTGCTAAAGAAGGCAATGGGCTGCTCTCTCCCTTCCTGATTTTTCTGCAATAACATCGCTGCTACCGTATCGAAAGAAGCAAAACAAAAAACTAGGAACGACTTGGAATAATCTGGACCAATCAGCACAGGTGCCTTAGTTAGTGCCCTTTTTATTTGGTCAAAATATGCCCTAGGATTAGCGGTCCATTTCACTTCGTTTCCCTTCCTGAGCATGGCCATGATATGCTTCACTAGCTCGGCAAAATTCGAGACAAACCTCCTTAGAAAATTATTTTTTCCCAAAAAGGCCTGAACCTCTTTCTTAGATCTGGGAAGTGACAGGGTCTGAATTTCTTCTACCCTACTAGGATCAATCTTCACTCCTTCTGCTGATACTATATGGCCTAATAACTTCCCCTCCTTCATAGCAAACAAGGACTTCTTGGGATTTAGGGAAAGACCAAATCTCTGACACTTTGAGAAAACTCTCCTTAAGTGGCAGCGATGCTCTTTATCAGACCTAGAGAAGACTGTGATGTCATCTAGTAGATCACTACAAACTGGTCTTTTTCTCTGATGAAGGCTATATCCATGGCTCGCTAAAATGTTTCTCCTGCATTCATTAGCCTGAATGGCATTTTGGCATACATGAATGTGCCCCAAGGAGTGGTGAAGGTTGTCTTCTCTCTGTCCTTAGGCATGACCGATATCTGATTATAGCCGGAAAACCCATCAATCATAGATATCCTGGATGCACCAATTACCCTTTGCAGTATGTGTTCCATCTTAGGTAGGGGGTAATTGTCTTTCTTTGAGCTTCTGTTCAGATTCATGAAATCAACACAGAGTCTGATTTCTCCACTTTTCTTCCTTACTGGGACGAGATTGGCCACCCATTCAGAATATCTCAAGGGGACAATAATTTGGGCATCTAACAATTTCTTCACTTCTTTCTCCATGATAGGTAGCAACATGGGATTTATCTGTCTCAGCTTCTGTCTAAATGGTTTAGCCTCTTCCTTTAGTGGGATCTTGTGCTCAATGACAAATGTGTCATAGGTCTTGAGGTCTTCATATGTCCATGCAAACACATCAACAAACTCTTTTAGCAACTCAGTATATTCGGCCTTATGTTCTCTGGTCAAACTGCTTGATAATTTGACAAACCTGGGCTCCTCCTGTGTGCCAATGTTGCATTCGGTTGTCTTGGAATCTTCATTTGAGACCTTGCCCTTTACTGGCACATCATTTCCATCGAAAAATCTTTCTAAAGGGACAAGTCCTCTCAAAATGTGATTGCTGGGCAGCTGAATGATCTGGTGATTAGTGATCTGATTTAAAAGCACCTCAGGACAAGGTTCACCTTCCAGGTCTGGATCCTAGTCAATGTGCAACACATAAAATTCGTCCACATATTGTAGAAACCTTTCAATTTCCAGATCATCTTCAAACACCTTCCAATGTTTGACATTGTCCGGTACAGAGGGCCTATATTTTATCTCAACATCACTTTTTATCCCAAGAGGCAGGGGAACCTTGAGCAAACTGGCTGATACAGCTAAAGAGTCGGCTAGAGTATTTCCCCCCCTCGGAATGAAATAAATGTTTAAAGCCAAGAAGAAATTATCCATCAGGTCCCATGCTTCATTTCTGTAATTTCTGAGCCGGGGATTATTAGCGCGATAAGCCTTTCTTATTTGTTGAATGATCAACTCAGCATCTCCAAATATCGCTATCTCTTTGATTCCCATTTCCTTCGCGGACCTCATGCCTAGAATAAGAGCTTCATACTCTGCCACATTGTTGGTGGTTTCAAATTCCAGTTTGTATGATAGGGATATGGCCTCTTGATAAGGTGAAATGAAAACCACTCCAGCGCCTGCGCCTTCGCTAGAAGAAGCTCCATCGAAAAACATCTTCCACACAGAGGGGGTTGGAGGGAAATTCGGATAGTCAAGACTGGGTTGCTTTTAGACTTGGAAAGGCTCTCCAGGAGCATCAGTGAGCTGCAATAGGCTAGACCCCAAATCGGTGTCAATTGCAAAGATGGGGTGATTGGTGGGGTTCGCTTCATCACTGACAATGTAAGCCAGCTGAGCTTCTCTATACAGCCTCCTTTGTTCCCCTCTGAAAACCGGAATGGTGGCATACGTGAGATCCATCTGAAGTGTTCCCTCAAGATTTTTTATCCAAGATCGAGACAACAACATGCCGAACTTGGGGGGAACATCAGCTACCACAATATCCATGACCGCGCTCTTCATGGGCAGCTAGAACAAGGAAACTACCAGGTCTTTTATGACTCCCAAGCACTGCACCCTCTTTGAGTCGAAATAGTACAAGTCATGATAAGTTTTGGTCACCTCCAGTCCCAATTCTTCCATTACTATTTTGGGCATAAGGTTATGGGAAGCCCCCGAATCCATGAGGCAGTTATGCAACACTTTATCATGTATGTTCAGGGACGTGTAGAAGGGAGGGGATGAATCATCTCTATCTTCTACCATGGGCCCTAAGAAAACTTCCGGATTTTCATCTTAGAGATTTATTGAATCAGTGGAAGGCTAAGGGGGGTCAGACTGCAACAGCTTGGAGAGGGATCTCTTGAAATCTTCATTTTTAACTAGTTTAGACAGGGGTACAAGGATTCTAATATTTTGAATCTCATGCTCAAAATTGAAGGAAGGGGCAAGCTTAGGAACTTCGCTTACCTCCGTGACAGGTTCTTTGGCTGCGGGTGAAACATTCTGAACTTTCTTTTCTTTGGTAGTGGTTGTTGTAGCTTTAGTAGGACTCTCCGTTACAGGGGACTAATCCTGGTTGTCAAAATTTCCTTCTTTCCTCTTCGACCTAAGATTATATCTGTTAGGAGTGTTGCCAGCTCTTTCCCCTCTACTCAACTCATTGATTTGAGCGTTGATAAGGGATTCTTCATACACAGATTGAGTCAGATGAGGAAACGGGGACATGTCCTCAATGCAGTGGATCTCGGGGTCGAGTTAATCCATCTCCTCCCCCTCATGAGATACTAGGTTGTTCTGGAGAGGGGTCTGAATCCTCTAATCGTCTCTATCCCTATTCCTTTGTTCTCTAGGAAAATCCTGTGGGACATTGTTATTAGGCTTCCTGAAACCTCTACCATATGCATTTTGGGGATTTCTATAGATGGGTTTCCCTTCTAATTCCCACCTTTCCATCCTGGCAGAAAGTGATTTTAGCGCTCTTGCTGTCTCATCTGTCTGGAGGGGCAGGGGAGAGGAACTGGATGGGGAAGCCTCAGGCCTCCGCTTAGATATGTTTCTACCAGCAGTATCCTTGAGTCAGTCAACGACCAATATATTAGATTCTACCTCTACAGCGGTGTCCTGCATGTGGGCCAGTGTAGTAGCTCTCCTTTCCCTCAACAGGAGGCAAAAATCAGGATCAAAGGTGCTAGCATAAGTGATCTTTGAGGAGGCTTCTGAGGGTTTTATCTCAGCTGGGATTCTGTTGTACATTTTATTGAATCTCTTGGAGAAGTCGGAGACAGACTCCCCCTCTTTTCTTTTTAGAGACCCAAACTCTATCATGTAATACACAAAATCTTTTTTATCTCCCCATTGTCTTAAAAAGGCACCATCCAACACTTCTATCCCATTGATAGATCCAGGGGGTAGGGCCCTGAACCATTTTCTAGCTTCGCCTTGAAGGCTATGGACAAAAATCCTCATCCATACATCTGCGTGCATGATGACGTTATCATCTGTAAAACTATATAAGGCTTCCAGGTGTTCTTCCGCAGATATGTCCCCCTCACCTGTAAACTTGGGCAGCTGTTTGAGGTAACCGTTTGCTGGGAGGGCATTGAGAAGCTGAGGTAACACGAGGGGCGCATACCTAGCGGCTATAATGGCCTTTATTCTGGTCATGGGGAGATTTGCTCCTGCCATAGGGATATTGTGTGGAGGAGAACTCGGAGGAGAAGGGGCTCAAAAAGGGAATACTGGGGATGAGCTTTTAAGGGGAGTGGGAAATAATAGGGGATTTAGGGAGAAGGCTAACGAGCTTAAGTCGGCTGATGTTTCCCTTCGTGCAGGAGCGACGACAATAACAAGAGAGGAAGCGGTAAATCCAAGAGTGGGAAAATCTTCTGTGGTCCTGGTTCTATGCCCAGGTACAGCTTCAGGAGAAATGGGAGTGACAAGGATTTCTCCCTCTAATCCCATACCAGGGGGGGGAACCTCAACAGGGACACTCCCAAAATTTAGGAAACGGGAAACTTCAGAAAGCGGTCTGCTAGGAAACTGAGGAGGAGAAAATGGAGTTCTTAAAGAAGGAGATGGTGGATTACCTGGTTCAGCGGCGATAACTCCTCCTTTAGAGGCCTTTCCTTTTCCAAGGACCACCTCCCGATCAATTTCAGGTGTAGCTAGAGGCAGCTGTGGATGGGACCGCGTGTGATTGCCTCTGAAAGCCATAATTGACACGACAGGTTCTCCCACAGTGGAGTCACCGCAATGGAGTCGCCAGATGCACAGTAGCAATATTCAAGGGCTCTGATGCCTGATGCACCTTCAGAATCAGAAGCTCAATGTCATTCAATCCCAGGGAAGATTTTCAACTTCATCCCCAGCAACGGTGCCAGAAATGTTGGCGACGAAAGTCACTCCTGGATTGCTTGCAGGAGCAGAGCCCGACGCCCATCAATGTTATGTCACGATTGTTTGTATATGGGATGACCGAATGGAAGCCAACTCAAAACAATATCATTCCAACTCCAAAACTAGTCCAGGCATGCATAGGTGGGTGAGGTCTTATATAAACTTCAGACAGTGAGCTGTAGTAAAGGGTGGACAGGCGGAAAACTTATATAAGAGAAAATCAGAGGTCTATTATTAACATCGAGTTCCTAACAGACTGTAGAAGAAGACATCCAAACGCAATATCCTCTTATGCTCAAACGCAAAGCCATAGAATGCAATAATGCAACAATAAATCTTTTATCATAACATAACTGCAATAATTCGCGCGAATCAGTCAATCATGAACTCTCTTAGCATGAGACGAAAATTAGATGGAGTGAGAAAAACTGTCTGTCATAAAACAAGAAATCTCATATACAGATGCATAACCAACAAACTAGAATATCTGTTAAAACTTTACAGTAGGGAGCTCTGCTCTACCATCGATACCTACAAAAATGGAAAAAATGCCTACATATACTTTTCCCCCGCTTCGCCCCGCAGAGGCGTCCTAGGAACTTCAATGTATGGTGTCTCCTCAATCAAATCTGACCTACACCCTCCTGTCACATGCCACCTTAATTCTGCATGGCTCGCGCCAGGGGGTAGCTGAGCCCTTAAATACTGAATTAGCATGTGTAGGCTCCCCTGGCGAGTTGAAGACTCGGCGTGGCTTTCATGAAAGGAACCAGTACAAAGGACCATCTTGGGTAGACTTTTAGCTGGGATATCCATACTCTTGCAATAAATGAGTGAGGCGAGGTTTCACCCACCCTCTCTCTCCTTCACTCGATTCTAGCAGGTACCGAGCTCTTGATCATGTCGAGCCAGCCTCTGAAAAACACAGTGTCCACCTTCTGAGACTCGACTCGACACTTTTTCCCCCCCTTTTGTACAACCCTTTCTACTTTTTCGAATGACCATGGGCCACGACCCTACGCCTATTTTCTAGGGGGTTGTCCCCCCTTCACAGGCTCTCTTGATAAGACCTGGGGCTAAGACCGTAGGCTCGACGCCAAAGGCACTTTCGGCGTTTCGTCGATTGGCGATTTCAACTACAGTGAACAGACGGTTCCTTGACTTCCGAAACACCGATCCCCGATATGCCAGCTAGTTGCCACCTGTCCCAATTTGGTTGGACGACCCAAGCCTGATTTGAATTATTGGTGCTTCCTCCAGCGCTAAACCTTGGGCAACTTGGTAGCTCCGAAAAACCGATGACCGTCGATCTGCTTTGTAAATAGATCTTGGATGCTGCTTACGATATTTTGCTCGCTTGCTTGACTTGCTACCGGAAAAAGGGTTTCCCCCATGTTGCGCTTGGGTGCTTCCTATGCAACCTGTAGACCTGGGTACTTTTGTGCCTAAGACGGAAATAATCGCTAACAAAACTGTTAACAGTAGTGATGCATTACAATCCATTTGCTGATTTAAAATATGTTCAAGTTTTCTTATTTTATTGGTTAGTTTGGTTGTGGATGTTAGTTTGGAAAAAATAAGAATTCAGCTCAAAGAGTAGTTCAAAATTTGAAAAGGATAGTTATCTCCTTGAGATAGTGAGAATTTATTTTATGTCAACTGATAAATATCAATGTTTCAATAGTCCCTTAATCTTATTCTAGGTGCAACAATTGTTAATCTTGTACCTCCATGATTCCAAAACATCATCGAGATCCAATAGTGTCATTGCCATTGTCATTTGTATCCTCAGAAGCTATAGTATTCCCCTTGGTAGACTAGATTCTGCCTTTGATCCCACAGGTAGAACATATTCTGCCGTAGTAAATCCCCTTGGTAGACCAGAAGCTGTAGTTTTCTTATAAGAGGTCATATGTTCAAATCCAGAGGGGGCCAGTAGGGTATGTATACCTCCATAGACTTTACCAGTAAAATTGTTGGGTGGAGGGGGTCTCATACACAAATTTGGTGTCTGTCTTGGCTGTGACCTTAAAAATAGATTATTATTATTATTACTAATAAAAGGAGACAGAAAAGAGAACCCCTCAATCAACACAACCATGCCCCATATCCATTATTTTGACAAGATCTTTGACAATTTCTTGATCTTCAGAGATGCTCTGTCCAGCCCCATAATTTCTTTTGATCTTGCCAAGAATATTTACTCCATCATGTTAGGATGTCCTTATTCTCATCTACCAGTCGTCATTAGCTTTTTTTCCAGCATTTAATGAGTGCTCCTTGACTGATCATATTTATCTTTCTTAGAACTATAAATACTAATCTCCCAATCACCCTCACTTCAATGCCAAAGTTAGCTACATCATTATGAATCACTACACCAAGCCTTACTGATCCATGTTGATCATAAGTAATGCCAAATTCATCAGGCCATCGTCTCATTCTAGATCCCTAATAACCCTATCACTTCCTAGCATTACAAGTTCATAATTTGTTGTAACAAATCATTGCCTCCCAGGTTCTAATCTCATCAAGTTCAACTCCTCGTCATCCACAATTGCCCATCATACTAAGCGGTTAATCCAGTGTCATCTCTTCTTTCATACATTTTTGTTGTAGGTTGCCCTGTTGGGTCCCTTGAACCAACTATTTGTACAATATTCTTTGACACATTTCTATTAGGTCCTTCATGGTGATGTTAACTTCTTTTTCATTATTTGAAGCCATCATCTATCTTAGAAAATAATTCCCATGTTGGTGTCTGTGTATCTTTTGATCCCAATAGCTTGAAGCAGGCTGCCAAACATTTTTTGAGGACATAAAATAAAATCTCGAAAAGACCTAAATAACCTTCTACCGTGTCTCCCATAGTGGATTATCTTTCTGTATTATTTTCTATTCGATTTCAGAAAAAACATTCTTTCCATCCATGCAAATTTTCAAAATTAATGTTTACAAACATGTATATTACCTTGCCCATCAAGTTGGTGAAGAATGACAATATACTTTGGAAAACCACTGAACATATGCTTCTTTCAACTGACTTCTTTGAAGTCATTGAGATAGTGTCACATGGGACTTTTGGCAGGCATTTGTTGTCTCAAAACATGTGACATCTCCATATTCTCCTTGCAGTGCTATAGAGGAACTCCAAATACAATACATTCTGTGGTGCTTTCTGATGGACATGGTTGTTAATTTCCGTACAAATATAACATCGCTAAATCCTTTTTTTTATAATTAGATCACTAGACAAGATGTAAGCAACCAAAAATGTTTTTCTTTGCCAAGCTATTAGCAATATGTACAATAGATCCATGAGTTAAAGAAGATGTTTCTTATTAGCAAGCCTGAGGAAAATATAATATTTTCTATCCAGTTTAAAATTTGGAGGCATATCCACACCAATTTTTTTCCATGAAAAAAACATTATATTCAATATTTCAAAACTAAAATCAGAATATACATCATGTCCTAACTATATTTCGAGAGCCATAATCAGAGAAAAGTTTCCTCATAGCAGATCATGTCTGAAATATTATAGTCATCTGGAGGCTCTAGGGCCCTCCAATCTGTGCTTAAAAGAAATTGTATATTTTATTCACCTTTGAGGAGACTCAACCCTCTACTTATTATTTACCTCAATATGAATCAAACATTTTGTAAAATA
>SNQJ01S0064315.1:40809-61349 GCA_010110895.2 Picea sitchensis
CTAAAATACTAATTTAGATCATACAACCCTTGTTTTCCTTCATTGACCATGGTCAAAGCCTTGAGACCCATGCCTGGTATGCAAATTCTCTTAATGATGCCTATATCCCACCAAGAGGCCAACGATTTGAGTTTGTATGGTGGGTTGAGTCCTTTTTCATGGACTACGGCCCTAGAAGCTTCATTTATAACCAAATCTGTGAGATTCATATCTTTTATGTAAAGCCTACTAAAAGTACCAATATCGTGCTCAAGGACAAAGTTAATTTCTAAATTTTTTTTTTAGTTGTTTGAAGAATATTCCATGTCCCATAAAACTAGTTACACTCATTTATGGATTAAGGACCTTATTTTCATCCCCTAATCATGGTCAGGACCCGAAAACCCATCCCGGCTACACAAAAAATCTTAATGGAAACCCTTTCTCATTCATATGAAAAATATCCCCTTTAAAGGGATGATGTTGTAGTTAAAGGCCTTGATCATACTTTATGGATTAAGGACCCTATTTTCATCACCTAATCATGGTCAAAGCCCCAACATAAATCCCTACTACACAAAAAATCCTAATGGAAACTTCATCCAACCCATATGCAAAAGATCCCCTTTAAATGCCTCATGTTGTAGTTCATGGCTTTAATCATGGCCTACTAACCCAATAATATTTTTTCAAGGCCTAATTCCCTAGATTTATCCCCCAACCATGGTTAAATCCTTCATAGCCATCTTTGATACAAAAAATATTATAACAACACCCATATCTCACTCAAAGGTTCATGATTCCCTATAAACAACATGTTATGTTGCATATCTTCATGATTCATAGTATTCCTTGGATTATGTTGCATATCTTCATTTACTTTCTTCCCTTCCCTTATTCCAGGCAAAACCCCTTTGAAACGCACTGCAAATCAAGTGCTAACTCTCTTGTCTACTGAACCTCAGAGCACCAGTTCAGATACCATGTAGGAATTTTAGCTTAGATATATACTAAGTCATAAACATATTTCAACCTACTATAAAGCTTCAACAATAAATCAGAAATACTATATGACAGAGATATGAAACTAAAATAGCAGCGGAAATAATAATGAACAACAAAGAAATCACTCCATATAACACTAGTAATTTCTGGGCAATGCCCCTGGAAAAAAACCAACTTGGGAAAACCTATTCAATGAGAGTTTTCTTATTGAGCTCAGAGAAATTTCATATTAGAGTTTACAACAAGAAGTAATCAACAACAAAAATTCTTGAAAAATGTACCAACAAACCTCCTCGATTTGTGTGCTAAAAAACACACAAAACAATCCCCATTTTATGCAATGTACAGTCCTTTTAACAACAAATAAAATCTTGATATCTGTGCACATTAGCAATATTGTTCTGCACTAATTTTGTACATCCAAACACTTAGAAAATTGTTCCATCCTCTTGCCTCAATTTTTGTGCCTCTATGCTGATGTATGGCCTCTAAACAATGATGTACAACCTTCGTTTTCATTGTTGTCAACTCAACATTTAATGTTGTGATTTTTGGAAAAACGTGCCCTCTTCTCCTTATGAAAATCATGCCCTCCTTCAGTTGTACGAACCCTCTCCTTCCTTGGAAATCGTGCCCCTCCTCTAGATGTATGAACCTCCCTCTTTCCCTTGGAGAATGCACCCTCCTCTTGTTGTTACTCTCACTTCTCCATGAGCTCAATCTCCTTCTTGAGAAAAGTGACTCTTCACCTTCCTACTCAAGCTCTCCTCAAAGTGTGTGCCCTCTCTCCCTCAAGTGTTGCCTTTATGAAATTTCCAATGTGTAACTCCTTTAACACTTGGTCTCCCAATGATATTGATGGTCAAGATCTAATATTTCCCTCATGAGATCAACGATCGTGACTTAATCATTCATTGAGGTCACTTAAGTCACTAAAGTGATCGACAACCTCATAAAGTCACTTTTACACATTAAAAAATAAAAGCTCAACTTAACTTTATAAAATCTCTTTATAAAGTCACTAGGGAGAAATGTGCTTGGTCACTTTCGCATGTTGGGCGCCGCCTATGCGGAAGTACCTCAGAGCTACCAAGTCTAACATAAAGTGCATATAACGAAGCATTCTATGTTTTATTACCTAAATTGTTGTCAAGTGACTATATAATAGAAGTGAATAAGTGGAGGGGTATTTCATGGCACTTGTGTGTTTATGTTCTCATACTCGTGTATACATATATACTTACCTATATGCATAAACATTGCACAACCTTTAAGAAGACTAATCTTTATTTATTAGGCATAAACTTAGTCTTGGCCTTGAAATATTTTGAAGGCAAAAGTGAAATGTTATTTCAGTAGTGCTTCATTGGCGATGTTGAAAATCATGACATGGTCTTACCAAGGTTGAACTCAAATTGCCTAGCCTTGCCCAAAAATGTAATAACAAACATATTTAACTGTTCTTGTAAGGAGACTAGGAGGATGTCATCATCTATGAGCAATAGGGTAGATATCATGTCTCCATAAAAACTTCTGCAAAAGAAAGTCATGGATATCATGTGAGAACCATATTTAGGTATGATAACTATGCCATATAGTATCATACTCTTGATAAAGAATCCTAATTATTGAAGTTGTTCTAGTAAATTCAAGAAACATTGTCAGGAGCTTTTGAAAGTTCACAAAACTAAACGGGGTTGGTGTGCTATTCTTTGCATGCCACAATTGTRTGGCCAATGTGAGGATGTGTTTAAGAGCAAGGTAATCTAGATTCTTTCTCGTCCCTTGGATTTGAAGCTACTCACTGTAGGTTAGTGGAAAAAACTTGTAGAGACTATAAAATCACATGAAACTTGTTGGAACCCGTGGAAACTTGCTAGAACTTGCATAGAGCTCGTAATTTTGACCCCTAATAGGTAAACATGGAACCCACATGAAAAGCACTTGGAGAAAGGGCTTAGACAAGGTTTTGGAGGGAAAAAAAGACCTTGAACTCCTCTAATGAAACCCTAAAGGCATATAACTGATTTTCTCATTTATTCTTGAGTGATTGTGTTTCAATCTATAGTGTGACTGTGAACAAGGAAACTTTCTTTAGTGGGGTTTGCTATAATACCTTCAATCTCATGCTTTGATATCTCCTAAAATACATTCACACTCTCATGCTTCAAGATCAAATGATGGAAACAAAATAAATTATACTCGAGATTGGAGACATTGTCTATTTTGAGTTTATGATTATGTCATGATTTATGTAGTACAATAGTTGAATTGTTGAACTTGTTATTATTTGATGGATTCCAAGCTATTTGAAATTTTGATTTATGGTTCAGTTTTTGAACACATTTCAAGTGCCAAATTTTATATTATCATATTTGATGAGATGAATTGACGGATAAACTGTTGTTTTATAGATTTATGGACAAAAATGTCATATTATTTTTTTTGCATAAAATTTCTTGTATTTTGAGAGTTGTTTTTAATTAAATTTGATTTTAATTTTCAATTTAGAGTTTTTTCAAGTCTTGATGAGCCATCAAGTTTTGCCCAGTCCCAAGTTGGCCTAGTTTTTGTTGATTCTGAGTCTCACAATCTTGGTTTGAAGCAATGTTGTGAGACATGCCGAAGGCCTGTGAGTTTGTTGGGTCAACACTGAAATGAATAACCAGTGAAAACTTGTTGTGAAACTTTCCTCTAAATGAAACTTTCCAAAACTTGTTGAACCCGACTCGAACTTGTTAGACTTGTTGAAACTTGACAAAACTCGCTCATTAAGCAAAGGTGGATCCCACATGGAATTGACTTGGAGAAAAGGCCAAAATGTGTTTTTTGGAGGGAGAAATATGAGCAGAAACACATCAAAGGAAACCCTAAAGGAATATAACCCAAAAACAAGATGAATTTCACTCATTTGGTCATTTAATCTTCATTGATTTGAGTTTTCAGTTGGACTGTGAACACTGAAACTTTTTTCATCAGTTTGTGTTATTCTTGTTTGGGGTTCAGTTGGAGTCTTAAGAACACTTGTATTTGTGGGCTGGAGACCGAATAGGAGGTGGAGAGCCAAGATATCTACATGTTAGATATTCAGTCTCAATTGCATTCCGATTTTGAAGAAAGTATTTTGATTTTCAGCAAAATTGATTTTGGATATTTCATCTTCATTTTTAATTCAGGGATCAACCTAGAGTGATATACTCTTCTCTTCTTTGTATTGAATCTTGAATAACCATGGCTTCTAAATCCAAAAGGTGGTTTGATCAAGCATGAGAACATGCCTTCAAACTTGAATTGAATGATGACAAGAAGCTCAAGTGCAAACACTATAACCACAGTATGAAAGGGGGGGCACAAACAACCTGAAACACCACCTAGAATGAATTCATTGCAAATATGTCATAGTCCCATGCAAGCTATTTGATTTATGTTTAAGTTTTTGAGGCTAATTTTAAGTGCCAGATTTTTTGTTATCATATTTGATGAGATGAATTGATGGAAAGCCTGTCGTTTTATAGATTTTAAGGATGGAAATGTCATTAATATTTTTTCTGCACAAAATTTTCTATATTTTGGGTGTTGTTTCTATTTGAAGAGTTTTGAACTGATTTTTTCCGAGTTGCCAAGTTTTTCCATATCCCAAACTCACTGACTTTTCGTCAATCCCAAGTCTCACAACCTTGGTTTGATGTGAGTTTAAGTTGGGTGGTTGGTGTGCATTGTAGTCAAAGCATGGAAACAATATAATGGGCGTGCCATATATTAGTCTTAGGGATAAATAAATATTAGGAACATAAACTACCACTCTCCAAAATGAATGAAATCATCTCCATACAAGCTTGGCTATTAAGAAAAGATCATTCATATTATAATCAGAATAAGATTTATTAAAAATGAAACCTTCTTTTAGAGAAAAATGTACAATGACTTCAAGATGACCAAATAAAGAGGATGGCAACACTTTAACAAGGTAATGCTTGTCAAGTGAAATATTGTTTGAACTAACAAGAAACTTGACAATTATAGAATTGATTTCAGTTTTTGTTGATTACACCATGTAAACCAATTTCCCTTAGTATATATCTAAAAGGAAAATCCATTGGGTAAGTAAGAGTTATTGTCCAAATACTCAAAATAACACGCTCAATCAATATACACAGTGTATGCCAAATGTGAGTGTGGAGCACAACTTCCTTATAGTTAGGAACAAATTCAATCCAAATAACCCAAGTACATCCATATATCCAAATCATATGTTCAAATGTTTCCCGATAATGACTATATTGATCTCTATATATACATATTTCTCACTCATTGCACATGTGGCCCCTCTATTAGATTGCCCCCTATTTAATATACATTTAACACCATTACATATGCATTCAATCCAATTACATATACATTCAACTCCATATATACCCCCCATTGGGTCATAACATAAGTACCCTCATTCGAAAAACTATCCTAAAATCTTTGTGGCTAAATCTTTTGCATGTGATGAAACCAAGTAATCGATTTACTTATATTTATGCTCTCATGCAATATGATTATTCATCCATCCATATTTAGTTCTTTTCAGTGTCATTCTTTGATAGCTTCCTTTCCTTTGATTCCTTAAATATTTGATAATATCTTGTCGCATAATTTTTCCTTGATGCCCTATTCCATCAATATCCTTGACTTTGCCATCTTATTCCTTGGTAACATTGACGTGGCACCAAATCTCATGGAGTAAAAGAGTAAAATCTCTCTTTAACTCTTCTATCAAAAATAATTTTCATCTTATTTTGATATTCTTGGAATCTCTCATTCACTTGTTCTTTGGTCTATTGCACCTTAATTATCTGATAAACTCTTCTAATAAGATCATTAAACTCTTGATTTGCATCCTGTATTAATATTAATATTAAAATGGTAATATTAAATCAAATAAATTTTTAATTTTTTTTTTTTTTTTAAATAAATATTTTTCGTTGCACTTGCGACAACAACTTAAATAATTGCGACAATTTTGCAATATAAACAACAAAAGTTGTCGTCGCACGTGAGACGACAACTTAAATAACTGCGACAATTTCTCAATATAAACAACAAAAGTTATCGTCGCACGTGCGACGACAACTTAAATAACTGCGACATTTTTGCTATGTAAACAACGAAAAGTTGTCGTCTTAATGGAACGACAAATTAAACAGTTGCGACAGTTTTGATATGTAAACAAAGAAAAGTTGTCGTCGCCATTGTGACGACAACTTAAATAGTTGCGACAATTTTGCAATTTAAATAACAAAAAGTTGTCATCGCAAGTGCGACGACAAATTAAATAGATGTGACAGATTTGTTATGTAAACAACGAAATTTGTCGTCGCAAAGGTCGTCGCAATTGAGATGAAATGTTGGTTTCAAATTTTTACCTAAATTGTTGTATTGGCGATGATATTTCTTTTTTGTCGCAATTGTGATAAGTTCCCTAGGGTCGTCGCTCTTGCGACGTTTAATCAATGTCATCGCAATTTCCATGACACAAAACAACGTTTCAGAGAGTCCATATTTGTCACAAATTCCATGACATAACTTTGCAAGAGCGTCGAAATAGTCGTTGCAAAATGACCCAAATTTGCTAGTGGTTGAAGGTCATGGATTTGGTGTGTTTGGTGTCCAACCCTGACCATAGGATCGACCAGAATATGCTAAGGAACCGATTGTCTCGATTAGAGACGATGATTTGTGGCATCCAAAAATGTATTCACACTCGTTTGAAGAAGATATTGATAGTGGCCTTTGTTGTGATGCTCTTCTTACAGACGACCATAATCGCCATCTTGGAAATTCGACCAACAACCACGAAAACACAGTCATTTTCCTACTTGGTTGAATGAAGGCCTGACATGTATTCCATCAAAATGGATTCTCAGGGCCTATCAGGAGTAGGCAGAGGGGTGTACATGCCTTGTTTCTTAATGGTCGGTTTGGCAATGGCACAAACTTTGGACGACTTGATATACTTACTGACATCCTGTTGGAGTCTCGACCAATAAAAAGGTTGTTGCAACATTGCCACTATCTTCTCTATGTTGAAGTGTAATTCCACTCAACTATAGTGAGCTTCCCAAATCAGATTCGCTCGCTTTCTTGATGGAACACGGAGATTTCCTAGATGGCACAACAACTCGTACTACAGATGAAAATCAGTGACAACTGTGTTTGTGCCCAACATTTGGTAGGTACTGGCGAAGTAAGGATCTCTCTCATAAAGTTGGGGCCATCTGTAAGCCTCATGTCTATAGGAGTGTAGCACATGTGATTAGTGCCATAAATGTAGGTCATATGAGGCAGTCAGCGATGCATTTGGTGCTCCCTATCTTATACTTGATGTTGAGATGGAACTATTGCAAGTATGTGGACCACTTATGATGGTGGTTATTATGCAATTTTCCTTATGTCTACATGAACTGCATAGGCTTATGGTTAGTGTGAATGATTATCTCCTTCCGGAGAATGTAATTCCTCCACTAGTGGCAGGCTTGTATAATGGAGTACATTTCTTTATCGTAAGTGGGGTACTTATGGACAATATCTGAGAGTGTTTCACTATGATAGTCCATGGGATGTCCATGTTAAGTGAGAATTGCACCCACAACATATTCTGAAGCATCTGTCTCAATCTCAAACATATGTTATAGGTCGAGTAGTGAGAGCACCAAGGTTGAGCACAAGCATTGATTCAAATCATCGAACGCTTTCTGTTGCGACTGACCCCACAAAAAATTTGCCTTTCGACCACCCCTGGTCACTTGGCTAAGGGACCATGCAATGTGGAGTAATCCCAGCACAAACCTGTGATAGAAATTGACAAGGCCTAAGAAGCTACTGAGCTCAATGAGTGTGGTTGGGGTTGGCCAATCATGGATGACCTGGATTTTGGTTGGATTGACATGCACCCCATGCTCATCAAATGTATCCTAGGCACTAGACCATGTTCATGTCGAAGGAGCATTTTCCTAAATTTGCATATATCTTGTCTTGTTGTAGAGTGTTCAGAACCTGTTGAATGTGATGCAAGTGTTCCGCCCAATTCTTGCTGAAGATGAGGATGTCATCCAAATACACTACTACAAAATAATCTATGAAAGGCCACAAGATATCATCCACCATCCTCATGAAAGTTGTTGGGGCATTTTTCAAACCAAAGGGCATGGCCAACTATTCAAAAATACCTTCTTTGGACTTGAAGGTAGTCTTCCATACATCGATCTGCTCTATTGGACTTGGTCTTGACCGGAATTTTAGATCAATCTTACTGAACCTTCCTTTGGTTCATCAAGATCATTGGCATGGACCTTGGTGGTGGTAGCAATAGTGTCACTTAGTTATGCATCAATGATCTGTGTCCCTTTTTTTGGTTTTGACTCAGAGTCAGAGATTGCATCTGATTCACAAGATTTCACCTCGACCACCAATGACTACTTTGAGCAGCATTCATCGGTGTTATGCTAGGGGCTCTTATGGAACTCACACCATTTCCCAGTGTCTTTCTTTGTCTCCCCATTGTTTGTATTTGTTTGCGGTTTGGACTGGTTTTTCTGAGGCTGCCCATCCTTGCTATGCCCTTTGTTCTATAGGTTGGGGCCGCCTTTGCACTACTTCTACTGTGAGGGGTTTGTAGATCCAAATTGTCATGTCTTCTGTTTAAGTTTCTCCTTGATTTTGACATCATATCGATAGGTCGAGCCCAAGGATGAAATGTCAAAAAATTCCATTTTTGTTTAGATGTATCTATGCAGACTGCTGCTGTACTTTAGCACCAGATGTCACTCAAAGTATTTGATACCCAACTTGGTGTGCAAGGTATGGAAGACAAGGGTGAACTTTGGAACTGTTTGATCTCTTTCCTGCTGCAGTGTGGTCCATCTTGTATATAAGTCGTCATAACTTCCAATAGGGTAGTATTGTTCCTTAGTATCATCCCTGAAGGAACCCCAAGTGGGTGCAACTACAAATAATGTAGATCTCTATGTTTCCTTTTTATCAAAAAAAGTCTCCCACCAATCTTTGATATGGGGGATAACCTTGAGGAGCGTAAATGTAATATTTTCTCTATCGAAAAAATTGTGGACAGAAAAATACCCTTCTAGAAGGTTTAACCATTTATCTACAACATTTGCATCTATTTGGCCTTCAAATATAGGAATATAAAAATTGATCTGTAGCTTGTAGGGGGTGGCACCTCTTCTTGAGGTAGATGTGTTGCTTGTCAGCAACCACTGAAGGACTTGTGCAAATTTGTCCATCATCTCATTCCTCTATCACTCAAGGGATCCCTCGAGCAACATTTTGAAAGGATCCCATGTCCTCATGTCTTTATTTTCTCACACCATGGAAGGTTTCTTGGGCATGTGAGAGTATTTTTCCTCAAGAGAAATAAGATCGAGGCCCAACTCTTTATACCTTGACCTCATCGGGGTCATGCACTAAAAACAACAAGGAGCAGACTGATCTGATGCCGCCGATCCAGATTTATGAGAGGAACTAAATGAAAACACAAATCTATAATATTAACACAAAGACACAGTGAATAATAAAAGAGATAGAGTAAAACTTGACTTATATTAAATAAGAAATATGTTGAAAACTGTAAAATGCATACTAAAACAAGCTTGCCATAATGGTGGAAGCTTCTCTCTGAGAAGATCTGTGACGGCTACGCACATTCAAAATCAGATGATTATGAGGCTCCAAATGAATTTTTACATCAAATGTGAATTCCAGAACCCTAGGCATCCAAAAACCTAACCCGAGGAGTTGAATCGCCAAAAGTCATGTGAGCCCCGTTGGGGTAAGTTGGCACATCAACTTTCTGAGGTCGTAAATTTTGCATAGATCTTTGTTTTAGGGACACTATAGCCCGTTGGAAAGGTCTATCGAAGGACTACAAATTATGCCATCATACTTTCACTCCATTAATAATGTGACTGTGGTGGTCCCAAAAAACATTGTTCAGAGCCTCAAAATGGCCATCGAAGTTTAGGACCCGAAAAGCTAGAAAACAACTACCAAGATGAAATTTGTATGTGATCTAGTTGGAATAGGTGGGTGGACACCGATATCCACCTGGATTAATGCTTGTTTACAATATCCAGATCTAATGTGACACAATGTTTGTTACTTGAACCCAAATCTGTTGTATAAAGTTTTTCCTCTTTGTGTTGGAGTAGCCCTCAACCTTTTGAAAAACTCAATTTCTCGTATAGAAAATCCCCTATCGCTATCCATGTGATCATGATCAAACATCGTCGACATTCTAACTCCGACTCGCCATCGCATCTCGTTTTCAATTTTTCGATGACAACACCTTTATGATTGTGTCGGTGAAAACCTTTTGTCGTCGGTGAATCACTTTGTAATGGAACCCCTCATGTGTTGTCCTGTATCTTTGACGATGATACTCACACTTCTATGAACCACATATTCACACCAATGACAAAATCAGATTGGTTTTTAGGATTAACCAGGACGTATTATGAGTCATTCTCTAGTTGGGTCCCAACTTTTCCTTTTACCTTGTGACATAACCCTCAAAGCTTTTCTGCTAAGCTCTTTACCCATGCGTGGTCATTTTCTACTGGCCTAAGATTTTTCAGAGAAATATTTTGGCGAGACCTTTCGTCGTTGATGAAATTGACAAACTTGCCTCTAGTCTTCATTTGAAATCTGTCAACGAAGAAACAAACTAAAGCAAATCGTCAATGATATGGCTTTGGTGTTCATGGATGATCCAGATGAGTCCAGTGCCCTGTGTCGACTTTATAACTATTAGAAATTCTCCCTCTCACTTGACCTGGCCCACACTAACATTTTCAATAGAATATCAAAAGATAAAAGAAGAATGTTTTGTCCTTGGTATTCGAATCACAATGTTCAATGAACTCGTCACTGCCACTTAACACTTGCTTTGAGATTAACCACTGGTATAAATACATCGTCGTCAGAAGATCACCTGCTAATTATTATTGACTGAACCTTGTTGGTTGTTTGTAATTTTATAACGATGACATCGACGATTTCCCTCCTCTTATCATTTCTGCTTCCTTGGTAATAGAAAAAATGATCATAAACATAGGGTTGTCTGCGCAAAGTAGTTATAACACATTGTACTACTCTGACCAAATCAAAGATGTAACATGTTTTGCATTAATTGTTCATGGGTTAGGGATTTTTTTAGGCCAGATTATAACCATGTTAACACATAATAGACCTCAATTGTCTGCATTTCGGCCAAAACGTTTCTTAATGTTGACCCCATAGTAAATTGTGTTGTGAGTAGTGGTCTTCGAGCTAACAGGTAAATGTTTTGAAAGTTGTTGAATTTATTTATTATTTGTAATCATTTCAGTAGTGAATTAATTTAAATCGGTGGAAGGATTTATGCAAGATACAAAATGTCCCATATGCAAACAAAAAAGGGGAGAAGCCAAATAGTGGTGTGCATACTTTTGTTCCATAACATGCCTTTCTCAATATTACCGACACAAACAACCACGACGAAAGGGAACACTACCCCAACTATTATGATATTTTTGACCTGTTTCAAAATGAGAGTTTCCCACCTGAAGACGAAGACATAGACGAATACAAGAATATACTCAAAAGTGGGATCCACATTGTAGCAGCTCATCCAAAATGGTTTTCCTACAATGATGTTGCACTATGGTGTTTCACACATGTGCATAAAGATATTGATATGATAAATAATGCCTCAGGTGTCCCAATCACATCCCTTAAGGAAGATGATATCAGGGTTCGATAAAATACCGTGAAACCCATTGTTTCGTTGGATGAGTCTTTCCTAGACAAGTTTGGGGTCAATCACACAAACTTTGAATCCCTCATGGAATATTGGTTTTTTGATAAAGATTGTCTAGTGAAGAAGGGAGAAACATATGTACCAACACATTGCCTGAAAGATGCATACATGATCTTAAATGTAATGATTTGCAGGGTTTATGGGGAGGAGACCAGCACCCACTTCAAAATGGAGTGGTTTCCAATGGTCTACATAGTGGTTAAGACAGAGAAAGATTTCAATTGGGATTATAACTTATCCTTCAACATCACAAAGTGAATTCGGGAATGTCAGGGTATGAAGAATCCTGATTTTTATATGTAGACATACCTTATAGATGTTATTTTCATTGCTAATAGGTTTCCAGCTTTTAATTGGGCGTGGATCCCATATCAAAGCCCAATCCATGTCTATTGTTTTAAATTATGGAAGGTGATCTGTAAAGAGTATTTCTATGAAATATGTGACTACTTCTTCACTCCTCTACACAAGGCTATACTTTGTTTTCACCCACACAGGATATCCCCATGAGCCATCAAAGTTTTGTGAGAAATTGGGGATTGGTAAATGAAGAAATACTACACCTATGTGAGAGTGTTTTGGGCTTCAAGATCACCACACTTGCTACCCAAGAACATCCCTGATAAGTTGTTGGCCATAGAAATAACATACCAAATGGTGGAAAAGGGCGCCATAGCTTACTTATAAGAGAAGAACAAAATATACTAGCCCATCTTTCCCCTTCACATAGGCCAATATTCTCTAATGAATAAAAAGTAGGCTGAAAAGGAGGTTGAAACCCTCAAAGAATTATGTTTATGTCTCGGTAGAAAGAAAGGGCATGACCCTCCAAATTTATTGTATGCACATATGAGGGCTCTCAAGATGGAACTGCAAATTGTGGATGAAGTTATTACCACTGAAGACATTTTCTAGGGAGATTTGTATTTTGAAGAAGTGCTAGAAACACTCACCAATGAACTAGATAAATAACAACTGCAGAAGAAAGAAGACAAGGATAGAGACATGAGAATAGAACAATTGAAAACCTTACTCCATCAAGACAAATATAGACTAGAATCTGAAGAAAGAAAAAGAAAACAAAAGGAAGCAGAATTGGATAGAAAAGCAGATGAAGCATAAATTAGATATTGTAGTGTAGCTAGAGAGGTAGTGGGGGGATCATAGGGCCCATAGTAATAATAAGGGAGTTCATTCAATGAAAGATGGACTAGGTCCACTATATTATTAAATAAGGCCCACTATGGTAGTTAGATATATGAGTGTAAACATAATAAATGTAAGAGGACTTACTAGAAGGTTCCTCCTCTAGAATGTTCTTGGGTGGTTGGTAGCACTATATAAAGGGGTTTAAACAATGTGATGGGGTATGAAGAATAAGTATTGTATTTGGAGCGACAACAGAGCTCATTAATTTTCACATGGTGCTCATATTTCTCATAGGCTCTTCTCGATGGTGGCGAGACAACATAGATCATTAATTTTCACGTGGTGTTCATATTGCTACCAGATCAGTACCATTGGATATAGAATTTTAAGATATTTATTTTGGTATCATATATGTAGTATTTCTAATGGATATTCACTCTTGAATCATGAAATCCATCAAGAAAATATTTCAAGAGTTCAAAGTTGAAATGAAAAATACTCAGGAGAAATATATTCAAGAGCTCAACATTGCAACGAAAGAAAGGTATATTATGCCGACTATAATGGATGAATACAAAAAAGAAAGATATGCTTGGTATGATTTCGAGGCCGATTGTGATGATTGGTATATGGACAATTTTCATTTTTGGGATGATAACTATTTTCATCTTTTGTTTGATGACTCTACTCCACCATTTGTAGAGAACACCAATGTGACAAAGCAGGCACCAATTATGATTACCAGTGTCCAACTTGCATATTCTACAGTGTTATTATTCCTTCCAAATTCAACAATGACCCTTTCCCACTATGTGGATGGATTTTCTTATTTGGATCCACGTGATAGGTGTCAGATTTTGGAACATCATTTTCAATTGGTTATTGGGTTCCAATATCTTTTGCGTTGAGTTCACTTAAGAACTTGGACATGGGACCCCAGTTTACAATGGTGGTTGAAAAACTTCATCAGGGTGTTCCACATTATTTTGGTCACCCCAATGATCCATTGACAACATGTGTTCATGTTCCCAAAAAGAGTCTTTTTCCATAAGGAAAGTGATTGGATTTCTCTTCTCAAAAACCTTATTAAGGAAGGTCGTCGCAGGTTGCAAAGGTTGCAGGGTGCGACAATTCTTGGTTATCTTCCTTTGCTCAAGATTTGGACTGTGACATCTCCACAAGATGCACTATAGCTGGGGTGCGACGATGTCAAAATATAATGAAAAGTCAAACTTCACTAAAGTTCTAGAAGGGGATATTCTAGAAGATGAGGTGGCCTCTGAACGGTTTGGATCTTACTCGCTTCTCTGATTTTGTGGGATCATCCTAAAATCCTCAACCATCTCTCTTTTACCCTATATAAAGAGGGATCTCTCATGGAAAATGCTAAGGTGGAATAGGCTAAGAATTGGATGGAGAATTCTACTTCAGATCATGCTTGAGAGCCTCATTTTTGTTCATCAAGTCATTGTGGATTTTCTTCATTCAAGGTTGGAGCAAAGGGACATTGAAATGGGACTTTGCGACATCAAGGCTTTGGTTGTAATATCCACTTTCATTTTAATATGATACAACAATATGTTTCTTTCCCATAAAACTAGTTTTGTTTTATTGTATGATTCCGTGATGACATACATAGGTTCTTGTTGAGTTTATTATATTGATTTCACATTGGTTGGCTTGTGTTGCCTTGTAGATTCAATATCACAAGAGCATTGGAGTGGAGATTGGATGGTAATGGCAAGAGGAAACGACATTTAAAGGGTATGTTATTTGTCTCTTGTTAACTAGTAAACTCAATAGTTAGAGCTTAGGGAAGCATCATATTTTGTTATGTTTTGTTCTAGATCTAGGAGGATTTAGGGAGATCTGTTTATGTCCACATTTACCGATTAATCCTATAACAAAATTGGTGAACATACTGGGGATACAAATTCCTTGTATTTTTTTCTTCCCATTATTTTTTAGCCTTCCTTTTTTTGATTAAATTCACTCTCTGAGTTTGTGGGTGATCCATTTGGACTCCCTGGGTCTGGAAGTTCAGTTAGATTTCTTGTCTTTCTTCCAATTTTTCCTTATTTACAGAGATCATCACACTGTACCCCATTGGAATCCTATGACGACCCTCAGACGTCACATCTTGCTTATCCAATCTAGTGCGACAATGTCACATTGTGCTCTGTTGGTAGCCTGAGATGACCTTAGATCGTCGCATTATGTCCCACACCCAGCCTGCGACGACTCCTGTAGGATTTGTTGGAGTGAGTCAATTTGTCTTTTTTTTACCCATTTTTGCCTTAGTTTTCTGGGGTGGACTTCTGATGCTAGTGTTTGATTGATTCATGAGTTTAAAACTCGCCTTTGATTAGTTTTCAGGGATTGAAAGTTAGTCTTTGTAATTTTGCAAGTTTTTTTCTTTTGATCTTTGTTACAAGGATATAATCTCGAGATCCTGATCTGAGTGCTTGATTGACAAAGGGTTTTTAACTTATTTGAGGTTTTGGATTGATTTCACTTGCCAGAGTGTTTTTTGATTGAGAAACACTTTTTGTTTGCATGTCACAAAATGTTTTCTTATCTTTTTTATTTTTGTCTATTTACGAGTTTTGCTTTGGGAATTGTGTTAAGAATGTCTTGATTTTCTTGGATTACGTTTTCCTTTCATCATCACATCCCTGATTTAATTTGGGAATGAAAGAACTGAATTCATTTATTCCTTTTAGTAATCTTTCATAAGAAAATTTTTACATTCGAAATATTTGTTAAAGAGAAGAATTGGAAAATTTTGTAGTTCATGATTATTTGGAATTGTGTTCATTCGAAATTAAGAAATTGCAACTCGTAGATTTTTGTACTTCAAAAGAAATACCTTCTCCCTACTGTAATTAGAATTCATTGAATTGAAAAATTGCACATTCATCTATTTTTTCATTTTATTAGGTCAAGGTCACAAAATCATCGGTTTTATTTTCATATCCCTTTTGAGTAAACAATGGCCTCTAAAATACAACGTAACTTTAAAAATTATTAGCAACTTTTATAATCTAGGAATTATTTTCACCAACATTAGCTAGGATATCGCTTTGGAATATGTTGTAAGGCACACTCTCCAAAGCATCAAAACACACAATAATATCTTGTGATAGGGAGAGTTCAAATCCAATTGCTACATTTTGTCCTCGGAAGCCCTTCTAACATAAGGGTCAATCATGAGGTCGCATTAGGACTGTCAAAGTTACTCACCCTGATTTGTTGGTCTTGGTGTAGAGATTGCGCGTATTATTTGTGCTCACTTGAAGGTATACCTACGATTATGTGTGGAAGCCTCTCGAGTTGATTTCGGGCTATATACGATGCCTTTGCATGTGGATCAAATTGTCGATTGTTTCCCCAGACATCACTGTTGTAGTTGGTAACCTTAGTAGACTATCTCTCTAGGGTCTTTACACGAGGTGACTGTGGAGGGGCAAGTATTCATGGTACCTGGAATCGACATTGGCCAAACTCATTAGGCTCCTTGGAGGGTATACCCACAATTATGTGTGGGAGCTTGCACCAGGGTGGAAGTTTGTTAAGCAGGTCATCAATGTAACTTTTCCACCCTCTTTATCCCAGCTCCTTCTTGTCTTGATTTCATGACATTGGATTTCATCACCAACTAGCGACTTCGAAATAAGATGGTTTGTTTGTTTGTTTTGATTTCTAGATGTTATTAGTGAGTGTTGTTTGTTTTCTCTAGTTGACCATAGATTTTTTTCATTCTTTACTTGGTTCAGCCAACATCGACCTTCATCGTTCGCGTAAGATGCAAGGGATACCCCCGGAAGATCCGGAAGGTTATCTCTCTTTGCTTCCTAACTCACCAAAAGGCTCTCCTGAGGGAGTAGTCAATAATGAAGTAGCTTCTGAGGTTGGAAGAACACACTCTTTGGAGCGATTTAGAATAGTTTCAGATTCTTTAGAGGCATTTAGACTCCCTGTCAATTCGTTATTGACTATTGTACAAAATATACATATGCTCTGGATGAACTCATCAAGAGAAATCATTGTTGACGAAATTTTTTGAAGTACCTACTCGACCTAATGCAGGATCTGAAGTAGAGGATCCACTTTTTCAAAGTGAATCATTTAGAACCCCGTCTCACATTGTCGAAACTTCTAATCCCGGTTCCACCCCTTTGACATTATGTGATCTTTACAACAACCTAGGACCAAGTCCTTATCAATTTATGGCATCACAAATTACCGAGACGTTTGTTACCTATACGGTAAATTTAGACCATTTTACTGTGACTACCAGTATTGTCACTGTCATTTCAGAGCAATTGTTGGTTGGTTCTCACTTGATTCTTCCTCTTCAGATGACCCATTCTATTGTGGTTCCACATGCTACCATGGTTTCTACTGGAAATGTGGTTATCACTCAAGCTCCTATTGGAACACCACTTCTGCTTAGACAAAATCTGTCACTTCCCCCTAGGTATAACGCTTTGAATACTTCCATTGCTATCCCTACCAAAAATCCATCTGGAGGGTATGGCCTCTTTGTTCCTCTTTGGTATAATGCTGCCAGTTAGTTTGTTCCTACACTTGCCCAAGTTCTCTCTGGAGGGCCTTACATTCCTCCTCCACCTTTGTTAGGAGGATCTCATCGTCCTAGCCCTAGTGGCTCTAATCCAGTTGGAGGCACCAATCATTCTGTCACTTCTGGTTTCTATATTCCTGTTGGAGGTCAACCTCAAGCTGGGGGAAACCTCAATTTGGGGGAAAACCTCAGATTGGGGAACAACCTCAACTTGGGGGGCAACCTCAAGTTGGAGTCCATAACCCAATTTATGGACAAAATGTACCTGTGTTAAAATCTCAACCTTGGAATCTTCCTTTCCAAAGAAATCTACAACCGTCTGGGGGGAAACATCATCAAGTTAATTATTTTGTACCCCCTAACCTCAATCACCCATATCCAGGTTCTTTGAATCCCACTTTGGGTCAAAAATTTCAATCTAATGTTCCTTTCCAAGGGAACACACCTAATCAACCCAACCCTGTGGGCTACCTTCCTGAAAATCCTCCACAACCGAATCTGTCAGGATTGTCTCATTATCTACAGACTGCTTATGGTCCTATTGGTATACCTATGGGGCTTCCCTCTCAAAACTACCAGTTTCCTCAAGTGAACTGACAGTTTCCTTTTCTAGCCACTTTGGATTTACCGTATTTGTCTAGGATTTTGAATGATCCTATTTTACATTATCCTTATTGGACTGTCATATCGGCCAAGTTACCGTATAACATTATTAAGTTTGACTATCGAGTAGGAGAATACCTGAATAATCATGTTATGAATTTCCATATTTGGTGTTCTTCCAACTCATTGATGGACTACTCCATCAGATTACGACTTTTCCAATGAACTCTCACGGGTTCGAAAACAAAATGGTACATCAAGTTACCGCGAGGATTATTTAATTACTTTAACACCCTAGCCATGGCCTTTTTAACACATTACCAGTTTCCAATTCGATACGAGACAAGAACCAAAATTTCGATCTCTTTTAAACAATCTTCTTCTACTGATATTTTTGATCACATTCATGAGTGGAGGAGGAGAAGATGTTTAATCAAAGTTCCTCTTCCTGATCAACTATTGGATGAGTGGTTTACCAAATCACTCATTGGTCATATTGCTCGCGATGTTTCCATGGGTGGTGTCATCACTGAAGAGAATGCGATTAGTCATGCTCAGTACCTAGATCTCATTTATTCACAAATGAAAACTCTTTACGACTTGATCACTGATGCTCCTCATCCTTCCACCAATCCTACCCCAACACCTCCAGTAGATTCTCATGCTATTGATGGTGTGATTGACACATTTCATGTTGAAACTCAGTCCACACACGCCAGTCACACCAATCCTAAATATAATAATTCTAATGTACAAAATACTCCTACTCCTACTCCTTCCTCCAGTAAGAATTCTGAAGTCAATTCGGTTCAATCCACACCTACCAAAAAGAATCAAAATAAAATGAAAGAGAAGGGTAAGAATAAGGAGGAAAAAAATAATAATCCACAATATAAAAAGTCCAAAACGCAGCCCGTTGATGAGAAAGAGTAGCATAAACCTCGTTACCCTTGCCTTATTGTTGGTGACGGTCATTATACAAAAGATTGTCTACGACGCGCGGAGGTTACTAAGTTCCTGCAAGGGACCGAAAATCCTTCTACACCTATCGTCTTATCACAACCATTTCCTTCTCAGCAACAGGCCCAATTGGTCATTCATGACCAATCCTCTACTTCTACCTCATCTTATGTCCTTATGTGTACCGGTGAATCTAAAAAGAACGAAGTTGCAGTCCCAACCTGAGCCAAATATTACTCTTTGTCAAAGGAGAAAGTTGATGATATACCACCTTCGTTGGTTCAACCTTCTTCCCCAACTTCACCTCCAAACGTTCCTCTTCATCTCGAACGACTGAGCCTCAATACAGTTCTTCATCCTCCTCCCAAGGGCATTGCTCGAAAGTCCTTGTTTAATCATCATGCATGTGATGCCCAAAACTACAGTATTGTAGAAGACCTTGCGCAAGCACCCTCGGCAATGTCAGCTCTCGAATTCCTTCAAAGTTGTCTCACTCAATGAAAGACACTATTAAAATATATTGGTGGAATTGATCCTACCAACACCAATTTGATAATCTTTGAATTGGAAGAGCATATTCCAAGGCTTTCCCCTCAATTAGCATTTCAAATCCAAGTTGTTGTTGAAAACAAAAATATTTGTAGAACCGTTATTGATTAAGGAGCCTCTACTTGTGTTATGTCCGTTACTTGTTGGAAATCCATTGGCTCTCCTACCCTCACTGAGTTTCACAATACACTTATGGCCTTCAATGGTATAGGTTTAAAACCTTACGGTGTTATTCCTTCATTGTCTATTACGTTAGAAGGAAAATCGATCAATGTAGAGGTTGAGGTCTTCGATTCACCTCTTGATTATAATCTTCTACTTGGTCGTAGCTGGATCGATTTCATGTGCGCAGTTGTGTCTACCCTTTTCCATGTGTTACGTTTCCCGCACCAAGTAAAGGTCATTTGTTAAGAACCAAATATCAATATAGCATAGAAAAACCTCAGAAAAAGTACTCAACACCTTGAAAAAGAGACAATTTCATATAATAAGCCTCTTCGAGGGGGAAACCTCCTTTTACCCCACTTAAATGTTCAAGTACAATATGATTCAAAATGAAAATGTCTCCTTGGTATATATAGGAGACAAGGAGGTATAATTACAACTAATGGCCTAAAGTTGACATAAATAAAATAACATTACTATTATAATATGCCCCAATTAAGGGGTAATGAGACAATATTAGGGCTTAACATGCCCCTCTCCTTGAGACAAGTGTTGTCTGCAACGCTTGAGTAACTCTAGATGCTTCTGTATAAAAGACTCATCTTCCCAAGTGGAATCTTCAGTCGGTAGTTTCCTCCATTTAATGAGATACTCTGAAATGGATCTATTCCTCAACTGGCGAAT
>SNQJ01S0064315.1:61359-81720 GCA_010110895.2 Picea sitchensis
CAGTTTCACTATGGAGCTCGTAAGAAATTGTTCTTATCTTAGCAATGCTTATTTTTTTCTTTACACTTGGCAAAACAGATAAATAATTTTGATCTTCTAGATTAGGGTTGATTACATCTTTATAATACCTTAATTTTATTTTTTCCTCTAATTCTTTATCACACCAAATTTTTTCCTTAAATTTTGATTTGACGTTTTTTTTAATAGTATCTTTATTCTGCAAAATGGTTTCTTCCATGATTACCCAATAGTTTAGCCAAGACCGGGAGTCTTTATGCCATCCTCGCTTGAGTCGATGGTGGTTATGACATGATTTTTAAGCAATTTTAGGTAGCCTCTTGTCTTCCATGTTGTTTAATTTGTTCTTATACATTAGGTATCTAGTCATAGCCATGCTCTCAATGGGGGAGAGGCTTGTTTCTACGTGGAGGATGGGATAGGGCGTATTTCCTTTAATTTTGAGATTATAGGTTATAAAATTCTTTTGTATTTGCTCTATCTTTCTCTAGGATTCATGAGAGATACTACAGCCCCAGACTTCACATCCATAAAGAATAGTAGGTGTAAGCAATACATCAATCACAAAAAGTAATCTTTCTCAAAATTACAAAATCCCTTTGGTCTTAAAATAAAAGGATAAGCAAATAGTAAAATCAACATTCCTTGATTTTGGAGGTCAACAAACAATAAAGAAAGACAACATATAGTAAGGTGCCAGGAGATGTAGCCAAGAAGCAATCACTATGATAAGTTTGATGAAAAGAGTGTGAAAAGACAAGAAACAATTATTGATGAAAAGAGTGTGAAGACAATAGACAAGGAGCAATTACTGTGATAAATTTAATGAAAATATAAGCAATTGGTTGTGTTCAGATATCTCTTAATAAAAAAATATTACTTAAAAAACATAGTTCTATCATTATCAGTAAAACATTAAAAAATGTAAGAATACAAATACAAATATTAGTTTAGATTTGTTAGGATAAATATTGATAATTACAAATCTTAAGAAAGGTTTAAGATAAAAATATGGGCAACATTATTCAAATTACAAATTTTGGAAAAAAAATTGAGTGTGTTCCTCTTCATCCGAGAACCATATATTTTCAATATCAACATATAAATCCATATCATCAAGCAAGATATCATTTTCAGGTATGTTTTGTTCTTCTCCCCCTTTTTGAGAATTAATTCTTTTCTTTTTCGTGGGTTTTCTAAACTTTCTTGAGGAGGATTTTTTTCTCCATCATCACCTGAATTATTATTTGAGGGTTTTCTTTCTTGGGTCATTGCAGACCAAGAGTTTAATTTAGGAAACACACTTCTATGAGAAACAACAGGTGAATGAGCACTTATTTCACTTGAGGGTTTCCCACTTTTTTTATAATGTTATGTAGTGCTCGCAATGGTATCTATATCACTATAATTTTTATTAACACTTTGAATAGGATGGTCATAAATGTCACCCTCTTCTTCTCCAAATATAAGTGTAATAAATAGTGCACGGCTAAGCCCGACTAATATCATATGATTATAAAAAAGATGGTTAGGATCAAGCCCTTTGATTTCTTTTGCAAATTTCAAATTAAAATGGTCAAAATAAGAAGCATATTCATCAATTTTGGAAATTCCTTTCAACAGAATTTCACCAACTTTCCAAGGGAGAGGAATAATTTTTTTCTCTTTTTCATAAAAAACATGAAACTAAAACTTATACTGTTTCACTACCTCTATAGTGAATAATTTGTCCGGAACATAATAAGGGAGAAATATAGGCTTTTCATGAGAACAAAAAATCCTAATAATGTTGTAATTATCCATTTTTTTCTAGAACTCCCTTTGTATTCAGATAGGTTGACACTTCTAATGAAAGCCTAGAAGTATCTTCTCAAAAAAGTAATCTCTTAAATTTAGACACAAAATCATTGTAAACTTCATAAAAATAATGGATAACTTTATGTCTCCAGAGAGCTTGATACCACATAGTCACAAGGTCAACTTTTGAGTTTACCCTCTTTCCAACACACAGACCTTTAAAGATATGACAATATGTGATGGAAAATATCATATAAGATCTCATGCAAAAAATTTCTCATTTTTAAAATTCAGTAACTGTGCAGAAATTTCATTGGATATGATCTTCTCCCAGTTGAAGACTACATTCTCATGAACTGTAAAATGTAAATAATATTGGTCCAACCGGAGGATAGTTGTCGTAGAATATTGTCCAGTAACTCTAGTAAAAAACCAAGCAATTTCTCGATAAGGATATTTTAAAGAACTAACCTGAATTCTGGATACGTATTGTAGCATTGTTGCAGGGTCTTGTAAATATTCATGTAAGAGTTCAATTCCATTGCTTTTCCTTTTAAGAAAATTTCTATCTTCCTCTCCTTTATATGTTAAATTCGGCTCTGGTAATTTCAACATTTTCTTGAAAATTGAAGGCACCAATGAAACAAAGGAGTCACTCTGTAGTGGGATTGCTCTTTTATTCTGGACAAATTTATCAATACACCAGGTGACAATATATTTGCAGTTGAAAACTTCATGAACACAAACAACGAGAGTTATTCCTGATGTACAATCCTTATTATTATCTCTTTCTCGCAATGTTGAATAATACCAATATGATCTCGACCAGTGGTAATTGTGATCTTTTCTAGCGAATAAGTTCAAAGTATCCCCGCAAAAATGTTGTTTTCTTTTGGTCATCTTTAGTGGCATGATAGACTTCTTTGTAATACCACTTAGAAGAGTGATAAGATTCCACTCAATAATACATAGGTTATATTTTTTTATGAAAGAATTAACATGAAATAAATTTGATTTTCCTCGATAAAAACGTCGTTAACAATGGCCTTTTCGAAATTTAATTTAGTGATTGAGTCCATATAAATAACATTTAATATGAATCGAGAAATGTGAAAGTAAAGGGACACATCATGCTAGGGAGTTGGCGTGGAAGAACTCAAATAAAACCACAAGTATGTGAGTCCACCAACCCATGAATATAATAAGTGACTAAATATAGTAGAATATATAGGTCATGGAGAGGAGAAGTGTAAAATGTATGATATTGAAATTTTATGGGACAGAAACAAACTTAGAAGAGAAACTAAGTATAGAGGAATGAAAAAGAAGGAAAAACGTATAGGGTTCAACACAAGGTTGTTCTTCAAGAGGGATGGCATGTTAGGGACCTAACCCTCTAACCTCTCATGTAGGTAGAATAATATATTTTCCCTGTAATAAAGGCCGACATTAGGTAATAAGGCCTATTTAAAAAATGTGAACACGTCAATGTAAGAAGACCTAATAGAAGTTTTCGCTTCTAGAAAGATCTTCCTCTCGAATGTTCATTAGAAGATAGAATTATTATAAATAAGAGTAGGAGGTATGAGAGGTTCTTTTCTTGAGAATTATTGTAATAGACTGATGCTTTGATGGAGGTTTCCCCCTCGAAGAGGCAAGTGAACATTGTTTCCTATCAATAAATGTATTATTTTGGTGTTGTGGTAACTTATATTTTGTTGTTCTATTTTTATTCTCTTCCTTATTTTTGTTTCTGCTATTATTATAGATCCCGTACCTAACATCAACTTGCTGGAGTCATAATGTTTGCATATGAACTCTGATTGATGCATGGTTTGCACTGTTGGAAAGGTCTCATAGTGTAGAACATTGTCAAGGGGGTAGTACTAGTTTCATACACAAGAACCCCAAAAGCCATCGTTTAATGTCTCAAAATGGCTTTAGAAGGTTCCTTAACCCCAATTTTCCAAATTGGGACCTACTACTAAAATGACCTTGCAAGTTGATTCCTCCATTTTTTTTCCACTCTAAAAGCATTGAGATAGATGACAAATAATATAATGATCCAATCTAGACCAAAACCATTGGATAAAAAAACATCAATAACAGGTAAAAAATAGACCAAAAAACAACCCATTTTTTTTCAAGGGCTACACCCCCGAACCGAGGGGAGGGGCAGGTAACACCCCTAATCTCATTCGAATGTACAATACATGGGTTAATCATACAAATAATATAACACATACCCAAAAAAATAAGCCATTACATCTTATTGTCGACAATGGTAGTACAACGAATTATGCAATTTTTATTTTTTTTGAATAAATTGGATCTTATTACGACTCTGCAATTGTAGAATCACAAAGTTGGTTGGATGAAGGAATAACAAGATCTCATAGTAACTCAATAGTGCAATCCAACATATTTTATCAAGTCTTTCAAGGATGAAGTGTTTGGTTATATAGCACCACTCTCAATAGCTAATGCACTAATTGAAAAAACATACTTACAAGGTAGAGATCACAATTACCAGTGTTTACCACATAAGGTGATTATCATATCAAGCAACAATTGTATGGCATTCCTAAATGTCAATCCAAGGTTGTAGTGTCTTTTGTTTCAATGAAGCAACCAAGAAAGTTGATCAACCATGCTTAGAAATTCATCTTGTTGATTATTAAGCCTCAACATAACAATAATATCACAACACCTAGTCAACTCTCCATCGACCAACAATGTCGACTTTCATAGAGTAATTGAAGAATACAAAGATGTTTTCAAGGACTTTGCATTGTCACAGAAAACACTCCATAGATCTTGTTTCAGGTTCATTATTCAATAAATATATTTACAAAGGGTTTGTTTTAGTCCAAAATGAATCAATCCATAAAAAAAAATGAATCAATCAACAAAGGGCATATTCGACCTATTTCCTCTCTTTTGGTAGTGTAGTGGTTTTAGTTCCTAATAAATATGGGAGATGGTGTATGTGCATCGATTGTAGGGCTCTCAATAAGACCTCAATGAGAGCATATATAATCTCTCAAGAACATATTATTTACTTGATTTCTTAAGGGATGCTAAGTTCTTTACAAAAATTAAATTCAAGTTGGATATCATCAAATCTCCATAAAGTTCTCAAAGGTTTAAAGTTATTCTTTCAAAACCAAGGGAGCCTTGAATTGGCAATCATGCATTTTGGTCGAACAAATGTGTTTATGACCTTTAATATGTACATGGATGATGTTCTTCAACCCTTTTTAAGGGAAATGTATCATTTTCTACTTATATGATAGTGATTTACAACAAATCATGGGAAAATAATTTGTTGCAACGCCAATGAGTGCTTAATACTCTCAAACAATGTAAACTCTATAAAAACTTGGAGAAGTGCTCTTTTGTAATGAAGAGTATTAATTGTCTTCTTTATGTGATTGACTCTATAAGCATTTGAGTTGACCTAAAGAAAATTAAAGTCATCAAATATTGGTTGGCACTAAGAAACATTCACATGTTTAAGGTGTTTCCTTGTTTTAGCACATTTTTGTCACACGATTGTTTTAGGATTCAACCACATTGCTTGGTAATGAATGAATGGAGGTGGAAAAACAATATTCAAATGTACATCGACACAACTATGTAAGTTGTTTAATATGTCAAAGACAAGCTTTGTATAGCTCCAGTTCTCACTCTACCTAATTTAAATTAGCAATTTGAAAGAGACTAATTATTTATACTATCCTATGGGAGTTATGAAAACTCAAGTTGGTTACCCAATGGCATTCTATTTATAAACATTTTCAATGATATTATTCATACGTGTTCTACTAGTGAAAGGGAGTTGTATGTTACTATGCAAACACTTCAACAATGAAGACACTACATTCTAGGTAGAGAATGGTTATATGTACCAACTAGAAGCCTCTAGAGTTTTCCCTTTTGTAGTCTATGTTGCAAAAAACAAGACAGTGGAAGTGGATTAGTTACCTACAATAATCTTCGTTGTTAACTAAGCACAAAAAGACAAAACCAATATAATTGTTGATTACCTTAGTCGACCTCCTATCACTTCACTTCTTACAATGTTTTGTATGCATGGTTATGACACCATTTCTCAATAGCCTCCATTGTAAGATCTAGGGGAATCAATAACTAGTCGGGATTACCTAGGTGAGGCCCAGGTTCAAATCCAGTTGGCTACCACTATAAACCCTAGGCTAGTGCCAACAGCCCGCAAGCCAACACCTAGCAAGAAAATTATAACTTAGCAAGGATTGAGACAACCGTAGACACACCCACAAGGGGGTCCCCACTCAACGGGGGCGCCTATCCTTCTAACCTCATCACAGCGGGCCAAAGTCTCATCGGGGATTTGAACCCGGGTGGGGAGAGTGCAAGCACTACATCTCAATCATCTCATCAAACCACGTCAACCAAGACAACACTAAGTTGTAATCAATGTATCATCAACAACTCCAAATAGGGTAGTTTATTTCCCTTTACTACCACTTGAAGGACAATTTGCTCTAAAAGCTAGAACAACATCGTGTATTGCAAGGTGAGAATTGACATAATCTTATTTGGATGCACATTTCAACAAAACAATTGACCACTTTAGAAGTATTTATGTTGGCCTTCACTCAATTTAAATGCCAACAAATACATTAAGTTGTGCATGGTTTATGCCAGAGTGAATTGCTATATCTTGTCACCACGCACTAGCGTGATGCAATCTTGGTAGTGGTCGACAATTTTTCAAAAACAGTTATCCTCATGCTTCACAAGAAGACTACGACTACTCATCGATCAACACAACTCTTCTTTGAACACATATGGAAGCGCGATGGTCAATAGAGTACAATCATCATCGACCATGATTCTAGATTTGTGAATGTCTTTTGGAAAACATTGTGGCATCATCTAGACTCACAACATTCTATGTTCACAACATTCCATTCTCACACCAATGGACATATTGAGGTTGTAAATCACATGGAAATACAATGGCTTCACATGTACAACCACAAGTATCTTATAACATGGAATCAAAGTCTCCCATACATTCAATGGGGCGACAATCAAGTTCAATGCAATTCCACAAGCAATTGACCTTTTGAGACCTATTTGGATTACAGCCCTTAATTATCAACTTGGTTGTCTAATTACTTCTATGAACTTTGACCATGAGCAAAGAGAAATCAACAAGGAACTCAAGTTTAGGGATGAGGCTTGTGAGATTTAGAAGAAGATAGAGGGAATGTTGCAGAGAACTAGCTAAAAAGCCAAGGCTCAACATGACAAGAATTATGTTCTTCATTTGGATCAAACATGCTACATAATTCTTCAAAACCAAAAGTGTGTGCCCAACTTGCAATAGTAAAAGTGTTCGAGAGCAAACATTTCTAAAATGATGCAAATTACAAATTACTAAATAGAATAAAATTAGTAGTAATTTTTCTGCATATGTTTTGGGTTACTCCTTTATGATCATTAAAAGTTTTACCAAAAACATTGGGATCTTTACATTTTTTAAAGAGTTCTATCTTTACAAGTGTTAAGCAGCGAAACATTTTTCTTTCCTTTCAAATTTTGTCTTGTGTGGAGTTTTATGGTCGAGTGGATCATCAAGGATTCATAGTTGTTGACTACATCACAAAAGAAAACATTTTATATGATTAAATAAGCCATTTAATGTAATAGACACATTCACAGACACACATTTGATAAGATTAAAAAAATCTAGACACGAACTATTTATTCTTAGTTGTTAGTTACACCACAAACTAACATTTGATGTGATTAGATAAACCATTTAATGTACTAGGCACAAACTTTTTATTCTCCAACTTTTCACAAGATGGCATTAGTTGATCAAAAATATCATTTAACTCCAACAAAAATTTATATAATATATAACTCCAACAAAAATCTATATAATACATAGATCTAATATTTAATCTCTTAAATATCTAAATATATAATCTTGAAAGCATAAAAAAAACTTGAATTAATTTATAATATGTTGCAAATTCTTAAAATATATATATAATATCTATATAATACCTTGATCTAATATGCAATCTCCTAAATATATAATCTTGAAAGCATAATATCTATTGCAATTATGTGATGTATTGTCATGATGATGGACATAGCTTTTTGTCCATCACTTAGTACCATTCAAATTTTAGAAAAAAGATTTTATATTTTTCATAATTTAAATATATTTTAATATTTTATGATTGAAGTTTTTTTTGTTTCTGTTTAAAATAGTTAAAAAATTATAACAAACACAAATAATATTTTATGATTGAAGCTTCTTTTATTTCTGTTTAAAATAATTAAAAAATTATAATAGATACAAATATTAAAAGTTACAAATACAGTTTACTATTTTTAAAAATATTTCACATAATCAATTTTGGAAAAAAAAATTACACCTCAAATCATCACAAAAGGAATTCAACAATAAGCAAATAGTAAAATCAACATTCCTTTATTTTGGAGATGGACAAACAATTAAAAAAAACAACATATTGATTTTGGAGATGGACAAACAATTAAAAAAAGACAACATATAGCCAGGAGATGTAGCCAAGAAGCAATTACTGTCATAAGTTTGATGAAAATAGTAAAAAAATAAGAAGCATTTACTGTACTAAGTTTAATGAAAAGATAAGCAAGGCCAAAAGTAGACAAGAGCAATTACTATGATAAATTTAATGAAAAGATAAACAACTGGTTGTTGGTTGTGTTCATATAAAAAAAATATTACTTAAAAAACCAGGTAAACAATATTACTAAAAAAACATAAGTGTATTGTTATTAGTAAAACATTAAAAAATGTAATCATATTAGTTTAGATTTGTCAGGAGAAATCTTGATAATTACAAATCTTAATAAAGGTTTAAGATTTGTTTAAGAAAAATCTGGGCAAAATTATTTAAATTACAAATTTTGGAAAAACAGTTGGGTTAGATCTGGAATATTTTAAATTGGTGTTGGCTTTTTTTAATTTGGCAAGCAAAAATTTACACAAATCACTGTTATGGTTTTTTTGGTTGGAATTCGGCAATATAAAATAGCACTGTTATGGCTTTTTTGACCAGAATTTTGCAATACAAATTTATATGAATCACTCTTTTTTGTTGTTCAGAATCTATTGGATTTTACATAAATAATCACTTAAATCTATAAATCCAACAATTTTTGGCCAGATCTTCATTTCTTAGAATCTTTAACCTACTACTTTTAAATATAGATTTAAAACTGGATAACTTTGAAATTAAAATATATCTAAGTTATTCTATCACATCTAAGTTGGTTTATCAAAGACCAGCTTTAAAATCAAATCAGTTCCCTATACACTAAATTGGGCATTCTTGATAATGTATAGGAGGGTAACACTCCAAAGACACACCTAATGCAATTTCAATTTTGTTGAATACCCATATGAAATAATAGCAATGCCAGACAATTTTATAGCAGAACAATTGAAAGACGATTTAAATATATTCAATCAAAATATGATAAATTCTCACCAGCACAAGAATGCAATGACAAGGAACAATTCTTCTATAAGGAGATATTATCGAGAGGCTTAATACATCTACCTCATACCCTTCATACTATGACCTTTACTAAAAGAAACCTTCCCTCTGCTTTAGGTTCGCCTGTGCTCTCGCCATCCTGAGAAGGAATAATATTCAGACATCTTTGACGGTCTTATCTTTAGGTTCGCCTGTGCTCTTCACCATCCTGAATTCAGACATCTTTGACGGTCTTATCTCCTTCGAGTACTGTGCGTAGCATGAAAATCTAACTAATTACTTCAAAGATTTAAAACAACTTACACCTCAAAAATGGCACTCTGCCATGTATCTTCAAGATCGGATATCATCTTCAATAATTGCAGTTGTACTGTTACTAAAATAAATAGCAGTTTGAATGTCGTAAGACGAGAGCCTTGAGAACATCTTCACTGTGCCCGCCAAAGACTCTGATGCATGCATCCCTCGCCTGCTTTGATGCATGTCGTGTAATAAATGCTTGACTTTCATCCCCAATCGAGCTGTTGGCTTCTTTTAACTGCTGGGCAACCATGATCAGGGTTCGAATGTCCCCAGGCACAGTATTTTGAATGGCCTCCATAACTTTTTCTCCGGAAGGAACACAATCCTCCAATGTTGTGGGGAAGAAGTCGTTCGACTGTGTTCCTGCAAGATATGCAGACACAAATGACGCACGAATCCAATTTTTCTCTTCTTCCGCTTTCAACAACGCGGAACTCCTGATAATCTCCTCTGCCTCTACAAAAAGCTTTGCAAATTCTGCGCATGCCGGAAGATCCGCCTCAAAACGCTCTTGAGACCTTGCAGCATTGGTTTCCTCCAATGCTTTGTCATGCAACTGCTCGAACCTTGCGGTTATAGGCTCCAGCGCTGCCTTCAGAGAGAGCTCCAAAATGCATCTCCTGCACTTGCAGTTGAAACCCCAGCTTTCACACATGGCTTGGCGCTGCAGCAAGGGGACGAGGGTATCAAAATAGGAAATGGTGATCTCTTCTCCTCGCTTGATAGGCTTGGAGGCGTGAGTAAACATGGCGCTTCCCACTTCCAGCCTGCTCGAGTTCGGCAGGCATGAATGGTTGATGAAGGACGGCAGCAGCCAGAGACCGCTAAAATTCTGGCCTCGCTGGGCGAGTTTGGCTTCATATATTTTCGATTTTGAAGCAAATGTCTGTTCGGCTCCACCGAAACAGTTGCGACTTATAATATCCCGTATACGGTTAACGTCTACCTGCAATTTTTCTTTTCCCGCTGCTTTGATTAGAGACATTCGCCCCTCCATTTTAAACAGATCAATTGCTGGAACATCCAGGCTGCTAGGCGCAGAGTAGTCTTCTAAACTATAAAGCTGCTGGAGCAATCTCTGCGATTTCCTGGCAGCACTAACTACGGCGGCAACAAGCTCTTCTTGTGATGGCAGATTAATGTTTCCCCGGTGGTCCACATTGATCCCGGCCGAGTTGTCTTCAGAAGCAACTGCAACGGCGTTGCTTACCAGCAAAAGCTGCCCGGTGCTTATTTCTCGTTTGGCATAAAGCCCCCGGCCGCGGCCGTCTTTGGTCATCTTGATCTCTACGGGGCCCATGAAATCGGCCACTTCCGGAACAGAAGATCCGCGTCCGAGCAGGTAGTCTGAGATGTCATACTTGCCATTCCGGCTCTGGGCGTGCAAAGTCTTCGCCCGGCGAAGGGCGTCTTCTATTTCCTTCTGCCGGGGTCTGGCCTTGTCGGCTTTCTCCAAACATTCGCATGCCCCCGCATAGTGCCTCAGGTCGACCAGAGCGCGGCCTTTCCTATAAAGCGCTTTAAGATTGCCGGAATCAATCCCCAGGACCTTGTCAGAATCCTCTAGCGCCAGCTCAAATTCCTTCATCTGAAGCCTGGTTTCCGCCCGGTTGGAATACGCGAGGAGGAGGCAGGTCTTCATACTATTATTGTCATCAGAGGACCTCTTCTTGAGCTGAAGCAGAGCGGCGTCGATGCATTTCGTATAATGCTCGGCCGCTGCGTCCCATTCTTTCTCTCTGAAGCAGCTGTTGCCCTTCTTCCTCATCTCCTCCACGTCAACATGCGGCAGGCCGTCCGCCCGCTTCTCCTTCTGAGGCACAAGCATCTCGACATTGGCGGGGTTGTCGACGCGGATGGCAAGGCTACCGTCGGCGGCGCACTTAAAATAGGGATCCCTGATGGCCACCTTGGCTCCCTTAGGGTAAAGCCTCTGGATGTTTGTTTGCGAAGGAGCTGCATTGTATATCGCCAGCCTGACGGCAAGACCATTATTGTCCTCGAGCAAAGTCATGATACCGCTGATCCTGAAGGCCTCAGCGCAGAGTGTACCGTAGAGCACCCGGCCGCAGTGGACTTGCCCAACCTGCAACTGGGTTAAGGAAATGGGGTTCAGTCTTTCCAGCGGAACCGAAGAAGCTGAGCCGCTGCTGCCGATGGGATCTGCGAAGGACAAGCGTTGTTGAAAAAAGTTTTCTGGTATGCTCCCACAATTTAGACGGGCTAAGTCATGGATTTGGAGAAGGGCTTGCTTGTCGAACCTCTCAGAGGCGTCTGCCGCAGAAATAGGTGGAAGCGAGGCCATTATGTGATGCAATTTCTTTTCTCTGCCAAAATCATATTTAAAGACAAAAGAACTAACGTACCTAACTAAACCACAGCTAAGACCCTTCACACGTGTGATCGATAAAGCGGAAGACGTTACCGTAACCCTTCACATGTGTGATGGATCGGAATTCGAAAGCGGAAGACGTTACCGTAACCCTTCACATGTGTGATGGATCGGAATTCGAAAGCGGAAGACGTTACTGTAACCCTTCACACGTGTGATGGATCGGAATTCGAAAGCTGTGATTATGGGGAGTGCCCTTGATTGCCGGTGCCGAGCCACATAAAAATATTTACTGATATTTGGTCAAAAAAAATCATTTAATTAATTTAATTTTAATCTGTCAAGGTATAAAAGGTAAGCGTTTATAATTTTGTGTTTAGAGAGAGGATGAAAAGTATTGTTCCAACATTATGAGAGTGTGTATTTTTTATTTTAATTATGGTAAGATAAACGGAAGTGTGTTTAAGTTTTGAAATATTTTCGGTAAACATTAAAAAAAATTAATTATAACTTTAAAATAGTGGAAAAAATTAATTATTAATAAAACTAAATAGATGTTAATTTAAGGTAGTAGTTAAAATTTCAATACTAAGATTTGATTAATCATTAATTAAATAATAATTAGATATTTTAAGTAGTGTGGTTTTCCTTAAATAATGGTGATGACTTGCATCAGTGGATAATGACTATTTTCACTATTAATTGACAACAAAATTATGATAGATTTTCCCACTGTATAAAAAAATCCTAATTACTTTATATAAAAAAAAATTAATTAAATATTAATTAAGTGATAAACTTTTTTTTATTTTTTCGTTTTCTTTCTCCATTTTCTTCTAAATAATTTCTTTCCTTTTTTTTTTCTAATAATTTTTCCATTTTTACTTTATGAGAAAATTATAATAATACCCACAAAAGCTTACCCCACTAAATCTGAAAATACTTTTCCCTATCTAAAGTTTAATGGTCTCCCTAGGTAAAATAAAATCCTCCCTTAGTATGCTTCTTTAATCGCCTTTGAATCATCAAATGGAGCGCATGAACTCTGGGCCTAACACCTCTCGCGCGTGATGGATGACTCCCGAGCAAACACTGGCCATTGGATACGAGGGAAGATCCAACGGTTGTGAAGGACTTACAAGGATTCTCTTATAGGTTTAAAATAAAACAAAAGAGAAGTTTACACATTTTATTATTTGTTTTTTTTTTCAATTATTACTAATATTCATGATTGAATTTTTGGAATTGTAATTTTTCATGGTTAAATTTGCATTTTTTTTTTAACTGAATAGTATCTTTAAAACCCCTATTATATCTAAATTGTACAATTTCAATAATTGGTTTTTACAATTTTAATCATTCTTTTAAATTTTTAACCAAATTTTAAGTAAAATAATCTAAAAAAAACAAAAAACCAAAATCATAACCTGTTCAGACTTTCCTAAAAAGAATGTCATAACAAGTGGGTGGAGTGATGATGGAAAGAAAATGCGTTGTCTAAATGTTCTACGCAATGGTTTTTTTTACCAGAATGACGACATAAATCTGCACGAAATCACTATTTTTTGTTGTTTAAAATCCATTTCTGAATGAAGAAATGGATTTAGCATGCTGAAAAACCCTTAGGGCACTCGAATTATACAGAAATAACCACTCAAATTTGTGGATCTAACAATTTCTCGTCGGATTTTGGACAAAGGTCTCCGGAAAATATTGCCAGAAAAGAATCATTTCGTAGAACGTTTAGACTACGACAAAAGAAAATGGTCTTGGTCCAATGTTTGTATAAGGGCTAGATTAGCCTGAAATGAAAGTTTGAAATTGTATGTACCTGAGTCAAATGTTGATGTAAGCCTTGATGAGGCAAGTGTACCCCTATAATTTGAATGTTGAATGCTTCATGGTAAACAAGAAACCACTTGTCATGACAGAGAAAGGTTTGTAGCTAGCCAAAAACAACTTGATGTAATGTATAGTTTGTGGTAAGTCAAAACCATTTGAGAATGTAATGGTTGAGGGTAACCCCAAAAAACCCAGAGTATGGTTACGAGTAAGCCAAAAAAAACCCAAGATGATGATTGATGATGATGAATGATGATGTAGGGGGAGTGAAAATCTTTCCTAGAGAACCAAGAGATACAAAATATAAGTGAATTACTCTTTATCAAGCACCTTTTTCCATTTGTTTGGAGTAGCTCCACTTCCCTTTTGTCCTCATCTTGTTTCATGCATCTTTTGTTATCACACACTAAAGAGGAGAGAAAAGCTTTCTGATTGTGTCGTCGTTGGGGAGTGGTAAGTACATTCTTTCGAAACTCTTAAACTCAAGACAATCTTTTGACGATGATCACTTATTATAATAATCGTGCGTACTTGAAAGGTGTGCCAAAAGGTACCGAGGTCTTATACGTTGTTTTCCTCATTATGCACTTATTTCATTCAACAAGTTATTACATGATGTTTAAGTGGGGTTAATTTTACGAGGTGTCATCGTCGGAAGATGTTCGAGATGAATCATGGTCTATGAGGTTGATTCCTGATGACGACGTCTTGGGCAGTATTGTCGGGGAAGATTTTACAAATAATGCAAGGGCAGACTCATGACTTCTCCCAACAACGAAAATATGCTCATTGAAAAGGTGACCCAATGAAGTAACACCACATTACATGTATCATGTACAACCGGAAAGGTTTTATTGCATTATAACATATGGTTGTATGGGAGCTACTTTATAGATTGTGCAACGGTTAACTCTAGAAAAGGTTTAGGGGCCCACTTCTTCCTAACACGTATACACTGAAAGATGATTAGTTACAGCTATGATATCGTCGTCGGAAGATTCTTCGGAAGGGATCGTGGGTGTATGCAATGCATATTATCTTCCCAACAACGATGAGAGGTTTGACTCATCAGAGGAGACGTTGGTTGGAGGTATACATAAAGTGTGTGTATCATGAGAAGCAGGATCCACGTGGAAGACACATAACTTTTGGTGGTGGTTTTATCATCGTCAGCTCGAGAAGGATGTTTGTTATGGATGCATATCCATTTCCTTCTCTTGATGACGATATTGAAGGAGCATCATTGTCGAAAGGGTCGGATGGGAAGGTAAAATCATAAAACTTCGGGAACTGAGGGTCGACGATGTTTGAGTGGGGTTTTATGGGTTTTATGGGTTGAGGATTTTGGGCACATTATTATAGAAGGGTTTCCAATAAAGGAGTTTAATATCCTTATGGTGAGGGAGACCAAAGGATGAATAATTGATGCACCATAGATTTGCAGTGTATTTTTCCTCATACCACTTCGGGAACTATGCACATAGATTAATCTTATGAATAAACATATAGTCGGGTAATAATGATTAGTGCCTTCCAAAAATATGGTAGGTTTGTACCCACTAAAACTAAAGGGATTTAGTGGGTTGTTGTGTATGTCACAAGAGGTGGGTAAATAAAATATAATACAAAGACTTAGCCCTTTTATCCCCCTTCTCTTTTGGTATCATATCTCCCTATAACTCTTGTCCTTGTTCATCTTGTAGCCAACGAGGTATTTTACTATTGGCAATGATCAAAATATTACATTTCCTAGGCACTCCGAACTTTCATCAAATAAACAAAATACATTATGAATTTGGGGACTCAAAACTAAAGTATTATAGGACAAGAGAAGTTTACCATCTTTCTTGACCTCCCATCTTTTCAAAAATGTATTTTCAAGTGTTTCCCAAGTTTTAATGCTCTTACTAGGAAGGTTATTATACCATTGCCTAACATCTCCTATTAATGAAGAAGAGAAAAGTCTCATAATGGCATCCTTGTGTTCATATTGAACATCATGAAGCCCTAAGGAATCATAGAAGGAATTCAAATGTCCTTTAGCAGATATGACACTATGGTTCAAAAATTTAGGAAACCACCTCCCAATATCTTTAGGAAGATCATGGGGAAAACCTTGAATCCCAATAATATTTAAGGGCATAAAGGTATTATATACCCATGGTTGAAGAGCCATTATCGATATAGGAGGATTACTACGATATATTTTTCACTGGGTTCACATAGGAGGAATCTCCAGATGATCAAAGGATCATCAAAGAGAGAAAATGGAATTCTTCCCTAAATTGAGTTGTTGTGTAAGCTAGGTAGGAAGGCTTTGGAGGAAAAGCTTACCAAGAAAGTGTCATAGGAAGAATAACTTGATTCTCCCCGACAATGTGCCAAAATGTTATCACAGGATTTGGCACTTGTGCAAAGCCTTCCCAAGATCTGAAACTTGTGTAACAATTGGAAGTAAATGTCACTGTCACCTAGGAAAGTACTTCCCTCATTTTAGTGCTGGACAGGTTCAACACAAGGGAGGCTTCCATGATGACCTCAAGGGATCCTATAACCATCATATCGGATCATGGTCCCCATGATAAAATGTAGCTTCACCCCCACGAAGATTAGGAACACCAATCTAGTGAACCAACTCCTACATAAGAATCAAAATGACATCCACTAAAGGATTTCAACTAATCGTGAAAGTATGAGTCTGGAAACCTCATCCACACCTATTGAATATATACCCAATGTTTTTCTAGTTTTATACCTATTGAATTGACCAATACTATCCAAACCTATGGCCCCCTATCTTGTTCACTTTGAAGGATAGGATAGGTCTATTGAAATATGAAAGGTTAGGAAGAGTTTGGACAAGGTAATTGGTTGATGTGTGTGAGATAAGTTTTCCAATGCATTTAATGACAATTACCAAATCTAAACAAATGAATAATCACCTCTAGAACACCAGCTATCAAGTATAAGGACTATTGTAGTAAAATTCCAGCAATAAACAATGTTATATCAACATATAATGTTTTGTAACAACGACAAGAAATCGACCCTCAAAATTAGTAATTAAAATCTTAAAATATGAGCCTTAATGAGTGGAATAACATCCAAGTGTCCAACAATGATTTTAACCTTCTTAAACCACAAGATTAAGTAAGCTATTAATAATACAGTCAAGCCCTAATGGATGTAGAAAACATTTATAAGAACAATAATAAGTTCACTTTGTTTGGAAATCATTGAGTCAATTTGAGGATTGGAAGTTAGTTAAGAATCTAATTACTAGGATACTTTGAGAGAGAGAGGGTAAGTTAAAGTTTTGTACCACTTTGAAATATCAAGACTAGTGTTGTTTTGTTCCTTTGGGTAAATGGAGTCAAGCAACACCATCTATTAGATAGCCAAGACGATATGGAGGTTTGAAACCCTAGGTCTAAAACCTTATATGCCTAGGATCAAAGCTCAAAAGACAAACCCTAAGGTTTATGGCCCTATAAACCCTAGGTGCCATCTCTTTCTTCTAGGATGTCTAATTTCAAGGTTCAAGTGAACTAGGTGAAACCCTAATGTTTATGGCCTTACAAACCCTAGTTATTGAACTAGCCAAGACAAATCCCTAGGGGATAAAGACTTTTAATCCCTAAAACTAGGTCTTAAATGCTTCAACAAATCATGATGAGTGAAAATAGGGAGGGGGGTAAATACTTTTAATCCCTCCTGGGGTTTCTAGAAAATAACCTAGCATACAAGGTAACATGCAACAATTTAACAACATGGAGCATCCACCAAAATACACCATGAACAACCACTTAAATTTGAAGAAGAAGACTTACTCATCTAAGTCAATATACATGACGAAACCCTAGCTCAAATATCATCCACCAAAAAAAACAAAGCATCCATAAGACTATCCCTCCAAAGGTGCATACAAGTACTCAATATAAAAAGATAAGATAAGAGAGCAATATAAGTGATGTCTCACAAGTGATGAGTTATGATNGAAACCCTAGCTCAAATATCATCCACCAAAAAAAACAAAGCATCCATAAGACTATCCCTCCAAAGGTGCATACAAGTACTCAATATAAAAAGATAAGATAAGAGAGCAATATAAGTGATGTCTCACAAGTGATGAGTTATGATGATACAATGAAGTGTCATCCTCTTTATATGAGGCAATCCTAGTGCATATGTCCACAATAATCCCTTAAATAATGATAAATCCATGTTACAAGTGAAATAGGTCTAGGTCGACCCCTCAACTAGCCTCTAAACTATAGATAAACATTTTAATACACCAAAATATCCTCTCCAAAGTCACACGTGTGGGTGACATCATACTCTAAGAGGGAAAGTAAGGTGAAGTGTCATGTATTCTCATCAAAGTGGTGTAAGTAAGGTGAAGTGGTGCAAGTAAGGTGAAGTGTCACATATCCTCATCAAAGGTCATGTCAAGTGCACCAAATAATCATCCAAGAATTCCATAATGATGGGGTTGTCCCCACTACCATCATAATCCTCACACGTGTGATGTCATCCTCAAAGTTCTCAACATCCAAGGTGCAAAGGCAAGCGTCTAAGGTGGAAAGAAGGTGCATTCTCTCCCAAGAGTGTCCAATCATGTGCAAGTGAAATGTCCTCCATCCAAAGGCTACAAATCCCTGGGGTGCACTATCCAAAAGTGTGGGATTCCTTCCCATCTGACCATCAATATGACCATATTCCCAATAAGAAAGCTCATATTTCCATCGCCCATGGGTCAAGAGGTGTGAGAGCCTGTATCTGAGTATGCCAAGCCATCATGTGACCAAATGTTATGCATCACACATGCACCATCCTGGGTAGAGTTCACAATGTCTTGGGTGTCATCATAAGGATGTCCTCCAAAAGGGCCATGCTAGGCACATCATTGTTATCATACTAATCGGTAAGTGCGGACACAAACAAATCTCCCTAGTTTCACCACAAAACTAGAACAAAAGAAGACATGATATAAAACTTTCCCTAAGTTTTAATTATCAAGCATACTAACTAACAAGAGATAAATGACATACCTTTTAAATGTCGTTTGTCCTCACTAGTGTCATCCTCGCTCCATTCCAAGGCTTATGGGGGTGATTTTAAGAAAACCCCCTAAATTTACATGTATAATAAAATGGGTGAATCCCCATGATACATGGGAAAAATTGAGGCTATTTTATCCAATAACATATGTACATATATAATTTTTGTGAATCATTTAGTCAAATATACAATCTTGTAAAAATCTTGTAGAATCTTTCACTAAATTATAAAATCTTGTAAAATCACATGAATCTTTCACTAAATTATAAAATCTTGGTGAATATTTACTAAAATATAAAACATTATGAAGTCTTGACAAATTTTTTGATAGCATTGTAAAAACATATATAATAATAGAAAAATATGTTCATTAGAATTGTAATCTACTCATTTTACATGTTTGGAAAATAAACATAGTTTATCCCTCCTCCAAACAATGCTGCAAGCATGAGAGGTTTAGTGTTTGGCGGGGTTTTATTGTGTTTTCCAAAGTTTACCTATTCACTTCTAAAACAATTATGATTTGAAAACATGGTGGTGGGTTCATTGGCCACCAAGATTCCAATCTCCTTGAGGCATGTGGTTAGAATTGCCACTAAGTGGTTCCCCAAATATAATTTTTTGGCGAATCATTTAGTCAAATATATAATCTTGTAAAATCTTGGCGAATCTTTCACTAAATTATAAAATCTTGTAAAATCCTGGTGAATCTTTCACTAAATTATAAAATCTTGGTGAATATTTTACTAAAATACAAAACATTATGAAGTCTTGTGAATTTCTTGATAACGTATAAAACCATATATAATAATAGAAAAATATGTTCATTAAATTGTAATCTACTCATTTTACATATTTGGGAAATAAACATAGTTTTTCCCTCCTCCAAACAATGTTGCAAGCATCGAGGGTTGTGTTTGTCAGGGTTTTTATTGTGTTTTCCAAAGTTCGCCTATTCACTTCTAAAACAATTATGATTTGAAAACATGGTGGTGGGTTCAGTGGCCACCGAGATTCCAATCTCCTTGAGGCATGTGGTTAGAATTGACACTAAGGGGTTCCCCAACTTCTATTAAAAGGTTTTCTATGAGAAAAAAATTAACAAAGTTCCATCAAAAGGCTTGGTATACCCCGCCAATGACATCTAGATCTTTGTATACCCCACACCAATGACATTAGATCTTTGTATATGCACACCTAATCAAAATGATTGTTTCTCTTTCCCATTCCCATCATGACACAACATTAGTACATTGTTGATCAATTCTATATGCATAATATACATTGGAAGAGTGAGGAGGAGGTGGTGGGTTCGTTTTCCTTATCCCTCCAAACCCTCTAGCCCAATTTCTTGCTCACTCAATTCTCCTTTCCTATTTTGTTTTCCATTTCCTGTTTCTGGTAACATGGATGCTATTGGTGTATGGCATCATGCTAATTAGGAAGTGGAGAAATATC
>SNQJ01S0064316.1:0-20344 GCA_010110895.2 Picea sitchensis
CAACAAAATACCAACTGTATCCCTCAACAAATATGATATATGCAACAATACTGAACATCCAATACCATATCAAGAGCTAAAACCTAGATCACAAAATATACCTCAAACAAGATGTGTCATATCTCTCATAAATAGATCCCAACAATGTTGTTGCCACGATTTTTCTACCGCACTTTTTCTGCCGCGATTTTTCTGCTTTTATTTACCTGCCACACTTTTTCTATCACACTTTTTCTGCTGTACCTTTTCTGCTGCAATTTTTCTGTCACACTTTTTCTGCCGCAATTTTCTTGTCACACTTTTTCTGCCTCACTTTTGCTACCACACTTTTCTCTATCAATAATACATGCCCAAATAACCTTTTACAAAATAGACATTCAATGATATTCAATAGGTTCAAGTATATATAAATGAGAAAGCCTTGCTTCTTATTTATACTTTCATGTAACATCCTCAAGGGGTTATGTTTTAACCATCTTAACCCACTTTCTTTATTTTAGGGTTAACCCACTTATAACCACTTGTCCACTTAACTTAACCACTTTCCATAATTAGTAAGTTCTCTATTAACTTTATTATTTAAATAATTTCTTTTGCATCCTCTTTGAATTATAGTACACTCATCACTTCAGTTTATTATTTAAATAATTTCTTCTTTGCAAACACTTTGATTACTTTGACCTTTTGGGGCTTCTAGATGACTCATGAGGGTTATCCAACTTCACATGGCCATAAATCTCTAACCATGAGGAGTTATGTGACGTTCCACATACTACCAGAAATGGCATGACATGTACTATCCATCTAGAATATTCTTACCTGCAAATATATCAAAACTCATACCATTATCCATCAAACAAACTTGGGTCCATTACCCAAACCTCTGTGCTACCAGAATTCTCTACTAGACTTTCTTCAAGGGTTAACATCAATGAAAACCAACCCAATTAAGCAACACAATTCACAATCCATCTCCAATCAAATTTGTGCCTCCATTTTTACTCAAAATTTTGGGCATTTATATTGCTGACATGGATCAAATTATTATTCTAACATGTTCTTCTCCTTGTTATCTTTCCAACGAGCCCTCTCTTGACTAATTTGGCCTCCCGAAACATGAGTTATTCCCTATTAAAGTTGACGCTCAACAACCATCGATCTAATCGCGGGTTTAATTTGGACCATTGATTTTGCACTCTAAATTATTTATCCCACATCCATTGCAGGAGGTGAGTGAAAAGGGTTTATTGATTTTCTCTCCCTTTTGGTTTGTGTCTGTGTGGTTAGGGTAGGAATAGAACCTTGAGATTTCATAGATATTTATGTACATGCAAAGGAAAAATTAAAATTAATTAAAATAATTACAACCCCGAATACCTAAGTCAATCCCCAAATGCAAAAAGTGATCTCCCCTTGTAATTCCTTGAAGTAATTCATGGAATAATATAATAAAATATATATCCCGTGGTGCATGATGATATAGTCTCAATTTGGAATGTTCTAGATATAGTAAGTTTGACAATAAAGTCCCAATGTGGAAAGTTCTAGATATAGTGAATTCCCAAATACAAATAAATAATAATAAAATATACATGGGAAGTGGGAAATGGGAAAATTTGAAACCATTTGTGGATTTGGATAACCATGGGTAACATAGAATAAAAATAAAAATAAAATAAAATAATAATAATAATAATAATAAATAACACTATGCAAAATCATATATACACAATCGATTTTGGATGTGGTTAGGAAAAAGTTAAACTTGGTTCTGCACAAGTCAAGGTTTCATTATCGGTCAAGGTTCTTCACCTAGGTCAGGGTTGTGGAACTTGTCTTGCAGAAATAAAAAACAAAAAACACTCAAGCGTTTTCTAGGAATGTAGAAGGCCAAACACTTGAGGAACCAACCATGGATCTAACTACAAGGGTATGTGTTGTCACAACTCAACAATCTCCACCTTGACAACAATTTCCTGATACCTTTCCCAACAAATCAAACATCACCTTCATGCAAGCTAAGAGAGGCCAAACACCACAACGACTTCTCTAACAACACTGGTTGCATGAACATGTCTGCACAATTTTCTCCAGTATGGACCACTCCACCTCCATTAAATAAACATAACCACAAACTAAATCGCTACAACCACTATAGGTGATACTCATGCTTATGATATAGCAAAGCACCCATTTCCATGCTCTTTACTTGGTTTTTCCATGTGTCCATTGAAAACACCAACTACATATGGAATATTTGAACATTCCCATCGCAAACATCAACCTTCCTATTGTATTGTACATGAAACATATAATCCCTTTCTTCCTTACTATTAGGACATAAACTCGAAGAAAGCTTACAATATAAATATAAAGGGATATTTACCGGTTTCACAAAGTTCATACCAAACCTCATTAGTGACAACCACAACTTACCATTTTTTTGTCTCTGTGTACTTCTATGCCCAAGATTTGTTTTGCTGCTTCTGGATACTTCATATGAAACGTCCTAACCAACTGAGCCTTTAACCTACTGACCTAAACCATGCTTCACTTGCAACAAACATATCATCAACATAACACCAAGATAATGAATATTCGATAAACAACATGATCATACTCACTTCTTAAGAACTTTGCCTCCCCATGAAGGAATCAAGCATCTTGTACCATTTCCTAGTTACCTTAGGCCATATAATGATTCCTTGAGTTTGCAAACAAATATCCCTTTGTGATCCTAAACAACTCATGATTGTTCCATGTACACATATCTACTATTGATGATTTGTGGGTAGTAGGATCCCATAATCTGCATCCCTTAACTCCATCACCATAACCAACAAATATGTACTTCCTTGAACGAATCTGACCAAGCCAGCCAAGTGAGCCTTCATCTCCCATCTCTAGGATAATTTCAAAGCTTCATTAAATGCAATACATGGGCTCTAAGATGATGAGCTACAAAACAAACTAGTGCCTGAAACCAGAAATCTTGACCTATTTCCTCCCATGATCAAAATCAACCAAACTTCCCTCAAAGACAGGGTATCTGATAATACCACATGCTTTCCCCTTATCACCTAAATAATCTAGAATTTTATCAGTTACATTTCAAAAAACTGGGTTACACATGCTTAATCAAGTCTTATAGTCGTATGCCCAATTACAACATTTTTTTTTTGTCAACTCCACCTTAAAACTTGCATTCACACCTCTGCCCGACCATTGTTTCCATTGTTGTGCACCATCAATGGCTTGTTGATATGCTTCAAACACATGCTTACTTCCAAGAAAAATGGAACATCCATGGAAGGCCTATCATACACCTCGGCATCATTTCAATTGACCCTCGGTTCCTCCCGAAATCTGTCGATAGGGACATCGCCAGGGGATTCCTACCGCTCTTCCCACCTTGGACCCCACTACTCGTAGCCATATGAAAACACTTCACTCTCCATGCTGCTATGTGCCTGATGTGCTCGCTCCCCCGCACACTAGTGGCACATGCCCAATGTATAAGCCTATTACCATCTGGCACACATGACTAGAATAAAAAATACATGGCATCCCACACCTCATTCATCCACGCTATCCCCTAGAAAAACTCGTCCAAGATGACTTTGATTTGTGCCTCCCTCTCTTTGACCACCCACTACGCTACGTTCAATGTGTCGTATAGTCATTGGATCTCCATATCAACTACTCCACATTAAAACATCCTCTATAGTGCTCCCGTTGGCTAGGATTGACACCATGTTGTTAGGATTCACCACGTCCAGTCCTTATAGCATAACACATTCCATGCCTAGCCTTTATCCTGACTCGATCTACCGGTAAGAGTGAGTCCCACTCCTTCCATGTGCATATAATAAACCATTGATTTTCTCCCTCACATCCTCGCACATTGGACACTTCCTCCAATGCACCGTTGCAATATGATAGCTCCTTTTCTCATGCACGACCTATGCAGAATCACAACCTCCCATGCAGATAGATAACTCCTTTATTTACCATGGATATGATACCAATTGTAGAACTTGGAATGCATAAATCAAATTAATAAACACAGAAAAAATGAGATATAACAATCACATACAACACACACAAAGACCAATACAAATCAGGGGAAATAGTAATCTTTGTATTGCTCAACCAATGGATAAATGGTTTACAAATATCATTGAATCACCTCACGATATTCTACATTTAAACACAAAAAACTCAAGAATTTTCTAGGTATGTGCAAGGCCAAACACTTGAGGAACCAACCACGAATGTAACTACAAGTGTATGTGTTGTCACAACCCAACAAGGGTTCCACACCTAGAGATCAAAATCTGAAATAGAGCATATCATGCAAACTCCAAATATCCATATTTTCGGAGGTCTGGGATCCACATAAAGTGCATGCCTTTGAAACAAATCTGGATGTCCAAATGACACATCAGATATGATAGGTCAGCATGACATGGAGGAAGTCATGTAAGATAACAAAAGTTTTTTGGAAACTTGTACGATGCCTCATATGCCATGTTAGATGGAATGTAACAGGCCACATTAGATGCCATGCAAGGTCAAGAGCAAGTAAGTATTTGGGAAGATGATTCATATGATACACAAGTTTTCAAGCCAAGGATCATCACACCAAGATAAATATCACACCAAATAGGGTCAAATAAGTGACATGTAGACAATGGGTGATAGGTTGACACATCATACGGCTTGTCACATGTTATGATCTGGATTATTTTGAGAACAAAATGAAGACAAAAATATAACATATATATAACAAGGAAATACATAGAGATATTGCAAGAAACACATAAATATAGTAAAACCCAACTTCTGTTAATGAAAAAGAGAGAAAAACATTGTAGAACATAAACTGACAGAATGGGGTAGCTTATCTCTAAAAAGAAAGAGATGTTGGCTATGCTTCATTTGCAACAAGATTTACATCACACTCCATTGCATGATTAAAGGGCCTCCTTCACCTCAATTATATATGAGAGAGTGAGAGGAGGAAAATTACCATGATGCATCTGGAATAAATTGATATAAGTTTATAAAATTCTGTAGGCATGTAAAACACTAGGACTTCCCGAGCGGTCACCCATCACAATACTGCTCTAGCCTGAGCGTGATTAACTGCGAAGTTCTAATGAGATCCACTACATTAAGGATATGTTGCAAACATGTACATAATATCTCTAGGAAATCATTACATGATGTCTGTAAGTAACAAATTAAGATGAAATTACATTCCATTCCCCATCAAAAGGGTGAATATCATGGTTTATCAAAACCATAGGCTTAAAATGTTGATTCAGTGGAAAAGGTGGATGGCCACCGAGATCCACCTGGATCATGTTAACACTCCATAAGGTGACTCATAAGATGAAATGGAGCTTGATACCAGTCTGGCATGTGGAAAAGGTCAATCTGATAAAGGGAAGAGTGATAGGCCTTTGGGATTTGGATTTCAAAGAACTCGAATATATGTCCTATGGTCGTACTGATGGGAAAACCTAAGAATTCAATTTGGATAAGGTAAGTCCAATGGCTCACTTCCTGATAATCAAATCCTATAATGGGTTTAGGTTCCACTGTGAATCAAGGTTGTAGTAAAACAATGAAATAAAATGAAATTCCAATCTAAGACAATCATGAATTAAATAGAAGTTGTACACGATGATAAAGTCAAATTAAGATTTGGGGTTGGGACAATTGAGAATTAATTTTGAATGTTGGCTTCAATGACATTCCAGATCTGATAAGAAATACGTTTGGTCAAAAAGAAGAAGAGTGAAGACTTCCTTTATGAATTTCAAAACTGAGGCAATTAGACAAATAAATATGTCTTTTCCCATGACACACTTGAGATTTCCATCATTTTCATTAATTGAAAGCCCTTCACTTGAATTACCTTTGTGTTTTGTGACCAAATGCACATGATATTATATTTCATCATGATTTTCTGAGGATTCTAACTAGAATAAATCTCTGATAAATAACCTGACTCTCTAACCTTGTTACTACAACCACAAAAAGAATAATCTTTATTGGGTAAAGAATAAAATATTGGTTAGTATGTTATAAATGTTACATTCTTCCCCTTGCCAGTAAAAATTCTATGAAAAAGAACTCGGTTTGTTTGAAAATGAGGAATTCCTTAGAAGAAATTTTCTAAGATCTTGGCTTATTATGAACAATCAACTACTGTAAACAAATGTCATGAAATATGCATGTGTTTAATCTCAAACTCTTGAAAAGAATCGAATATCTTGTGGTTCTATTTATGGATATTAAATTGATGGATCGGATTAACATGTGAGAGATTGAGCATGAATAAGAGGATAGCAGATACATATACAAATTAATAATATGCTCTTTATTAAAGTCAACCATTCACTTCTACATGATGTAGTGAGATGATATTACAATCTGATGCACAAGGAAACAACATATCCTTAAAACAAAATTCTCTCCAAGTCATAAAATACAACATCAAAACCCCGCAATCAGATAAGATCATCAAACACCTTTAAATCCATAAAAATCAATTAATGAAAAAGGTTCAAAAGGAAACCCATCAATCTCATCACACAAGGATCAAATATGCATCTTCAATCAAAGGTGTAACGAGGAACATCTGAAAGTACAAGATCAAAGAGAATATGGGTTATGAAACACCTCCTTAAAGGTAAACAATCAATACATATATAAAACCCCTAATCCACTTAAGGTGGATAAATAGTATTTAATAGGCTTATAGAAGTAGTGTATTAGGAATTAGAGTTCAAATTTAGTAGGGCCCCCCTTTCCTTTCACTTATAAAAAGAAAAAAATGAAAGGGGGGTGGTTGTGGCCACAAAAAATGGCGATGCACTAGAATAACAAGTTATTTCTATCATGGAAATATAGGGCCTTTACTTCAAATGCGAATGTTAATCATAAGCTCAACAAACCACGGATAATTTTCCAATAGTCATGGGTACCACAACGATGCTAAATTTCTAAAAGATAAAACCCAAGATTTCAAGTACTTGTCATCTAACATACCCTTTTCAAAGAGCCACTTAAGAAGGTAATTTATTTAGCTAGCTACAAACTCCTGATTGGATTTGGTTTAACCATGGGTTTTCACTTTTTATAACTAGCAGACATTTACATAAGTGTGTTCCTAATCTGTCTTTTCTTAGCATTTTTTCGCTGCTATCGAGTGTCCATAGCCCCATGAAGTTGTCTCGGTACCATACAAGCATATCCCCACTGCGAACAAGCATACATAGACTTGATGGGTTTACTTTTACTTTCCACACTATTAATAGTTCTTTCAAATTCCCTTTTATTTCAAATTATTCTCACCCTTTTAAATTTTGTATATTGATATTGCATATGCAAATAGGGTGTGAAGGAAGCATGGTGATACACAATTTTATTTGATTTCCTGAGTAGATATTATGCATTTTATTTAACCCACAAGTCTCCCCAAAAACCATCATAGTAGTAGCCAACTAATTAATATGAGGTGGATGGCACTCTAAGAAAAAAGTAGATAGACACTTTCCTATAATTATGGATTATTGTGGTATGCTCAGTAAGCACATGTGTTCCACCACAACTATCAATCATTTTCCACAACTAAACTTCATGAAGGTTTTTCAGATAGAGTATCCCAAGAATTCCAAGCTTGTAATAATTTCTTCAATGTATAACCAAAGTTGGACCCACCCCACATTCAAATTTATGGATTAATCACAAGGTTAGACAACAGAGTCGAATCGACTTAGGAAATATCATCATTCAAGTTAAAAGATGAAAAAAATTTGTACAAGAAGGAAATAACTAAAATTAAAACCAAATTGTGAAAAAGAAAATAAAACTAAACTAACAAAAACAATCAAAACTAAAAAAAAGGGTTATTCATCCTTGCCAAACCGCAAAATAAGCAGAAGACACAACAACGTGGGATAAATCTGAGACAACAACACAATATGAATAATATTTACACAGAAATTTACATTTCAACTCCATAAATGAAATAAGGGTAAAAGATTAATCAAATAAATTTTTTAGACAAACTAAAACCCACTGAGAATGATTTTAAGGACTAAGACATAATCTTAAAAATAAAACCAACAAGACTACAATGAGCAGTGATTAATAAAATCGATATCCAATCAAGCTTCTTGTTCCAACAAATTTAAACATTTCACAGTGACAATCAATCCAAATTCTTGAAATGCTCAAAGATACAAAAATTGAATAAATTCAAGAATTCACACCCTTTGAGGTTATTGACATGGATATAGTTTTGGTGAAATAAGATTTTGAAAACACTAGGTTTCCAAAATTAGAAATTGCATTGATATTTTTCACCAAGAAATTCACTGCTTCTTTGATGATTGATCTAGATCATTCCAATGATTGTATTATTCACCCCTGGTGGGATAATAAAATAGACCCACTGCAATGATTGAAAAATGAAGCAAAAAATGAAGTAAAATTATGTACAAATTAAAATAAATGAAATAAATAAAATAAATAAGAAAAATCAAGAGAAAACTATGTCATCCATTAAATGAAGATTTGGATTAACAGATAATCTTGTAATCCCATTAGTGTAGGATCCCTCATGAACATCCTTAGAAAAAATATTTGCAGTGAAAACTTAGGAAGTATACTAAGGGCAAGAATTGGGAAAGATAGGTCAATCACTTGAAATAAGTCCCAATAACAAGATTCCCAAGGTGAAGTTCACAATATGAAAGGAAAAATAAGCAAGGTTGTGAGAATTGATAATCAAGTGAATAATTTGCAACAAATTCTATGATTTGATCGACATATATTAATTTTCCNCACTTGAAATAAGTCCCAATAACAAGATTCCCAAGGTGAAGTTCACAATATGAAAGGAAAAATAAGCAAGGTTGTGAGAATTGATAATCAAGTGAATAATTTGCAACAAATTCTATGATTTGATCGACATATATTAATTTTCCTTTTCATCTGGTGAAACAACCAAATATTTCTTTGGGAACCCAACAACACAGGTTAATGGAAACACACAACCCAAACATATTTTAAATCATTCGCATAAAAAATTCCACCAACACTCAACCTCTTTGGACTCCCTTACATGAGTAAGTCTCTTGGACATTTGGAAACACCAAACGTTCTCAGATATTGCATGTGATATATTTCTCCAAAATATCAAATTATCCTTGTCATAAAATATGATTACTAATCCCAAATATTCAAATGATTTCAATAGATTAATCTGATGGGGCAAGCCAAGAAAATTAGTGTTATGGTTGCAGATTAGAATAATCATGATGGAAAAAAGAGACTCCAAACAACAATTTCTTCGAAATATATTTTCATGAGAAATATATCAAAGGAAAAATCAGAAACCATATATTATAGAAAATCAGGGATGGGTTTCCAATTAGATGTTGAATGGATGCATATAATGGTAGGTTTTAGAGATTGGAAAGCATATAAATTTTTTCAAGGTAATCTAGGCATATAAGTCTAAGAGTAACAATTCCCTAAGTAATCCACACATGTTCCCAGTCTGTAGGGAAGAATGTCTTTGGTTGTTGGTTACACAATCCATTTGTTTAATCTGCATGAATGATAGAGAATACTATGTTCAACAAATTGACAGTTCGATAGGAAAAATCTTCATTAAATGGATAACTTAGTGAAAATAAAATTATTTGACAAGCAAAAATATATAATGAAACTAAAACCAAAATTGATTGAAGCAAACATTGGAAAGACAACTCGACGAAGTTCTCCAATTCTAAGTGTATACTAAAACCATGTTGACTAAAAGTATTTTAAGAAAACACTTAATGGGAAAGAAACCATCCACATACCTCCAAACTTATGATGAAATAAACATCAAAAGGAATTAAAATGAATTGGATTGATATTACTCCGAGATGAAAAGAATTTTAATTCTCAACCTTCATTAACTGTTGAGAATCAACAAGAAGATCCTAGTGAAAATTATGCACCTACACTAGGATGGAGCCTCGGACTATTTTTAGGTGGAAGTCTATTTTTAGATGATGATCAAATTCTATTTATAGATGATGTCTATTTATAGATGGTGAGCAAATTCTATTTATAGATGTATGTCAACTATTATTTTCCCTTAATAATAGTTGGACAATAAATATTAATCTGTTCTCAATGAGCACTTGGAAATAGTTAACTAAAGTGGAAAATCAGTTAGCTATAGGAAATTCGAGTTCAAAGGTTCACTGGTGGGACATGCAAGTTGAATTAGTTGTAACTGAGTGATTCGAAGTTGTAACAGAGTTGGATGTGTAGTTATGTGAGTTGTGAAGTAGTTTAACTCAGTTAAGTGAGTTAAGCTCAGTTGTACTAGTTGTAACTGAACTTACACTAGTGAGAGATCAATGAATTAATTATTAATTAATTCACAATCAGTGATCTCACATGCAACTGAAGATTTACCACTGTTAACTACATGCATGTCAGATCCAGTGGAGACCCAGTTGAGATAACAGGTGAAAGGAGCAGTTTGACTATCAGTTGTGACATTAGTGAGTGCACTCATGCAACCACACACACATTGTATGTTCCAATGAGGAATGAACAACCTAGGAAAGGGGAATTCATTCATTGCATGGATTTTTCCATCAATGTGGATTGCGCAGAGGAGGCAGGTTGTCTGGAGGCAGTAAATTGGCACATGCATTTGCCAATTTTTGTATGACAATGTGAGACGATTGTATATTGTACTGTGAGCTCTTGGATTAGAGTTTTGTATGAGATTGTTTCATGATACATGATATATAAATAATATATGATAGTGAGGTTTTTAGCTTTATGCTTTCCTAGTAAAACATCTGTGTTATGTGTGATTGATCTTTCTTCTTGATATTGCAATTGGCGATCGTGTTTTAAATTCCGCAAGAATATTTGTAGAAGCAATTCTATATTTAACAGTGGCATATAATTGTTAGATCAAGAGAATCCAGGAAATACATAATTTGTATTAAAATTTCTACATGTTATTAGAGCACAGAAGATTGCAGAAGCTGAGTTTGTGATTGGATAGAATTCAAATTTGCAGAAAGAATTTCTTGGTGCTACAGCTGATTCAAGATCGAAATGGATTTCAATGGCTTGAGGTTAGAGTATGCACTCGAGGGCAGGTTGAACTACATTGCTTGGAAGGAAAGGATGGAGGCAGTACTCGAAGACAATGGCTTGAAGGAATTCATTGACAAGGATGTTCCTAAGCCAAATGATGCAGATGCTGAAAATCTTGATGCATGGCAAAAGAAAGTGGAAAAGGTGAGGAGGATCCTATTGGAGGGAGTATGAGACCACATTGTCTCAAACCTCCATGGGAAATCCACACCATATGAAATGTGGAAGACTTTGACGGATCTATTCCAAAACAGTAGCGACCATAGGAAATTGGCGCTCAAAGATAAACTCAGGAAGATCAAGATGGAGAAGGGCGACTCCATTCCAAAATATCTCACGAAGTTTGTCCAAGGTCGGGATGAGCTGGGGAGTGTGGGAATAACAGTTGCTGATGATGATTTGGTGAGCTTGGTTCTCCTAGGACTTCTCAAGAATTGGCACAGTTATCAAGACTCTGTCAATGGAAGGGAAAAATTCCAGATTGGGAACGACTATGGTCGGATTTGCTGCAGGGGGAGTTCAGGCAGAACACCAGAGATGGCTCTTCATCAAAGCATTATGATGAAGAGGATTGTTCTTTGGTTGCCAAGGCAAGGAAAGGGAAGGGGAAGAAATTCCATTCAAAATTCGAGTCTAAAGGCAAGAAGTTGGATTTGTCCAAAGTGAAGTGTTTTCACTGTCATGAACATGGGCATCTCGCTACTAACTGTCTGTAGAAGAAGAAGAACAAGAAGGCTGTTGGAGCTGCAACTGGTGAGGTCCTTGCCTCGCAATTTGAACTTGATTTCTCCTTGATTGCATGCATGACATTAAGTGCATTGGGATCGGTGTGGTATTTGGATAGTGGCGCTTCCTTTCACATGACGGGAGATAAGGATCTTTTCGGTGACTTGGAGGAGAGAGATCTCAAAATGCATATAGAGATGGGCGACGATGGATGATACAATCTGACTGGAATTGGTACCATTACCTTTCAGAGGGAGTCAGGTAAACCATTTCAATTGAAATATGTTATGCATGTTCCAGGTTTGAAGAAAAACTTGGTCTCAGTCGCAATGTTGGAGGACAAAGGCTATGATGTTGTTTTCAACGATGGAAAATATTTCCCAAGACAAAAAAAAATGGGTCAAGTCAAGAATATAGGGATTTGAGTTAAGAATCTCTACAAGATGGAGGTAGATGGTTGCGCTGCCATGATGGGAAAGGCAAAAAAAGTTGTGAACTGGGATGAGGGAGAATTATGGCACAGGTGATTGGGCCATATTCATCATGGAGCCTTGAAAATCATGCAACAAAAATCTACTGGAATTCCAATGGGAACACTTGCTTAGTTAGATCAGTGCAAGGGTTGCATCATGGGGAAGTATTTAAAGTCCACCTTTCATGAAAAGGAGAACCGTGCTTCGGTGATCCTGGAGAGAATTCACACAGACGTGTGTGGACCATTCTCGGTTGCTTCAACAACAAAACATAAGTATTATGTTATTTTTGTTGATGAATTTTCTCGTCAATGATGGATCTTCTTCATGCAAAAGAAGGATCAAACATTCTCAAAGTTCTGTGATTTTAAATCATTAGTGGAGAAAGAGTCGGGGAAGCAAGTGAAGGCTCTGAGGAGCGATAATGGTGGAGAATACATCTCTAACGAATTCAAATACTTCTTCAACAAAGAAGGAATTCAAAGAGAAATAATAGCACCTCATAACCCACAACAAAATGGGGTCGCAGAGAGGAAGAACAGAACGATCGTGGGTGAAACACGAGCGATGTTGCATGATCAGGGCCTACTAATGCATTTGTGGGCGAAATCATGCAACACTGCGGTTTATGTGAAAAACCGTTTTCCTCATAGAGTACTTGACACGAGTACACCTGAAGAAGCTTTCACTGGTAAGAAACCTGATGTTTCTCATTTTAGGATTTTTGGCTCATCTGTTTATGTGCATGTGACCAAGAATGCTAGGAAGAAGCTAGAGTCGACTGTTGAAGGTGGGATATTTGTGGGGTACAAAGAAACACCCCATAATTATTGTGTGTATTTTCCTAACAATAAGATGTCTGTTATGCGATGGGATATAAAATTCGATGAGGGGAAAGCCATGCGGTTGTCGCTTGAGAGGGAGCTAGACTTGCATGCAGAGGAGGAATTGTTGGTTCCCAAAGATGAGTCTCAAGATGTGTATCAACCACATGAGGAGGTTCATGGAGTGGAGGAAGCCACTCATGGAAAACCATCCATCAGAAATGGTAGAAAGTGCACCACATAAGCTGATAGATTGAGACTAGATGCTGCACAGAATGTAGGAGCCCCTACTTCACAACGCAGATAGAGACAGTCTGCTGATCGATTTAATGGATACATGGATCTCATGAGAAAATGTGTTGTGACTAAACCATATTCCTTTCAGTAAGCAGTGCACGATCCCACTCGGGTTGATGCAATGGTGGAGGAGTATGACTCCATTTTCAAAAATAGTGCATGGGAAATTGTCCCAAGACCGGTTGACAAATCAGTGGTAGGTTCGATATGGATTTACAAGGGTAAGCTTTTAATCATTGTTCTTTATGTTGATGATTTAATACTGAATGGTGATGAACAATTGATGCACTCATGCAAGGAGGACCTTGCAAAGGAGTTTGAGATGAAGGATATGGGTCTTCTTCATTATTTCCTTGGATTGGAAATATGGTAGCGAGATGGTGAACTTTTTGTGTCTCAAGGCAAGTATGCAAGGGAGATACTGGGTAAGTTTCACATGGAGGGCTGCAAAACCATGGATACGCCTCTTCTAGGAAATTGGAAGAAAGAGGATGCTACTTCTGAAGAGGTAGTGGATGCTACTGTCTATCGATAGTTAGTGGGTTCGCTAATGTATCTAGTGAACACGAGACTAGACATTTGCTATGCAGTTAACCAGCCGAGTCAAGCGATGGTTAATCCTACCAAGCCCTTTTGGAAGGTGGGTAAGCATGTCCTGAGATACTTGAGGGGCACATCTGAGTATGGCTTATAGTACAGACAAACGGATGAGGTGAAGTTGCATGTCTTCACAGATGCAAATTGGGCGGGCAACCCAACGAACATAAAGATCACATCAAGGGGGATCTTTAGTATTAGATCTACAATTGTTTCTTGGTATAGTAGGAAGCAGAGATCCGTGGCACTCAGTTTAGTAGAAGTGGAATACATGGCAGTGAGTCAAGCTACATGTGAGGCTATCTAGATGAGAAAGATCTTGGTTGGTTTGTTTGGTTCTCATTTAGATCCAACAATGATTCATTGTGATAATTAGAGTTGCATTAAACTCTCGATTAATCCTGTGTTTCATGATAGATCTAAGCATATAGATATCTGGTATCATCATATCAGATATTGTGTGCAACATAAGATCATGTTGCTTTAGTACATTCTTACAAAAGATCAGGATGCAGACATTCTTACGAAGGCCCTCACCAGGAGAAAATTCAAATACCATAGAGACAGGATCGGGGTGAAGGATAATCCCTTTCTTGTTGAGAGGGAGTGTTGAGATTCAACAAGAAGATCCCAGTGAAAATTATGCACCTACACTAGGATGGAGCCTCATGCTATTTTTAGGTGGAATTCTATTTTTAGATGATGAGAAAATTCTATTTATAGATGGTGAGCAAATTCTATTTATAGATGTATGTCAACTATTATTATCCCTTAATAATAGTTGGACAATAAATACTAATCTATTCTCAATGAGCACTTGGAAATAGTTATCTGAAGTGGCAAATCAGTTAGCTATAGGAAATTCGAGTTCAAAGGTTGACTAGTGGGACATGCAAGTCGAATTAGTTGTAACTGAGTGATTCAAAGTTGTAACAGAGTTGGATGTGTAGTTATGTGAGTTGTGAAGTTGTTTAACTCAGTTAAGTGAGTTAAGCTCAGTTGTACTAGTTATAACTGAACTTACACTAGTGAGAGATCAGTGAATTAATTATTAATTAATTCACAATCAGTGATCTCACATGCATTTGAAGATTTACCACTGTTAACTACATGCATGTCAGATCTAGTGGAGACCCAGTTGAGATAATAGGTGAAAGGGACAGTTTGACTATCAGTTGTGAAATTAGTGAGTGCACTCATGCAATCACACACACATTGGATGTGCCCATGAGGAATGCGCAACCTAGGAAAGAGGAATTCATTCATTGTAGGGATTTTTCCCTCAGCAGGGATTGCGCAGAGGAGGCAGGCTGTCTGGAGGCAGTAAATTGGCACATGCATTTGCCAATTTTTGTATGACAGTGTGAGACGATTATATATTGTACTGAGAGCTATTGGATTAAAGTTTTGTATGAGATTGTTTCATGATCCATGATATATACATAATATATGATAGTGGGGTTTTTAGCTTTATGATTTCTCGGTAAAACATCTGTGTTATGTGTGATTGATCTTTCTTCTTGATATTGCAATTGGCGATCGTGTTTTAAATTCCGCAAGAATATTTGTAGAAGGGATTCTGTATTTAACAGTGGCATATAATTGTTAGATCAGGAGAATCCAGACAATACATAAGTTGTATTATAATTTATACATTAACAATGTATAGAACAAAAGAATTAAAACTCAAAAGCAATCCAATCATAACATATTTTTCCCAACTGGAATTCAATTAATCATAATTACATCAAATGGGAAATCTTTAAGTGCTGATTTTATAACAAAAGGAACAGTTGTGTGTAACATTTTTTTTAAATATATTTTTCATTTCTTTGTAAGTGTTGGTACAGGGGTAGACCCAGGGTTCAGCTCTAATAATGTACCTACAAGCCCTAACTACTGGCCCTTTCGGAAACACCTGCGAAGCAGATGCAGTCTCACCCGAAGTAGCAATAGGGGGTTGCAGCACATAGGTGTCTACAACAAGAGGAAATGCAAGTGGAATCAACGCAACCACACACATAGATCATATTATTCTTTCCAAGCATACACCTACTTAACATAGTTATATATCAGATCTAACATACTAATGCATCATCAGAGTAACAGAGAAAAGAACACAACACCAATCACACACACCAACAGGATATACGTGGCTCACCCTCTCCCTCAGACTACGTCCACAGAACTGTGCTTTATAATATATTAGGTGAAATATTACAGTTCTATCTGCGCTCTTAGCTTACATATCTCTCTCTTTGTCTCTTCTCTCTATCTCCCTTCCCTGCGCACCCAGCTGCAGGGTTGATCTTAGCACCCAGCTGAAGATCTTACAATACAAACTTCTCTCACCACACGATACTTCTCTCTCAACAATAACAACAATCACTCATCATCACATAATTGAACCCATATTAGGTCCTCTTGACCTTTATTTATACATTACAATAGCTCACCGACAGCCTTAGGCTAAAGCCTAGGTGTCTAAAATCCTAGATACCAAAACCCTAGGTGTCTAAAACCCTAGGTCAACTTGACCCACGTTTTCCGGGCTTCACCAGCCTGTCTTTCCTTCCTTTCTACGAGGTTCTCCAGAGCATCTACCGGTGGCTTGTTCTGCTTGCTGAGTTGTCCACTATCCATCTTTCTTGTTGATCTATTTTCCTCGATCTCCTCGTCCAACGACTTGCTTTCTCGAAATTCCCTCCATCTTTTCTGCTTCTTTAACCACTTTGACTTGATCTCAGTCAACCTTCCTTTTGTGCAGTTCACGTTTCACCTTTTATTCTGTAATATTCTCTTTGTTCCATAACCAAGGGCCAATAGGCCCCCAACACTCACCTGTGACTCGTCCCGAGGCACTCTGATCTGAATCTTCTGCTATATCTCTACTTCAGACTATGTAGCGCAGCTTGTGCTTCCTTCTCTGTTCCTCCACCCTATGTGTAGACTATCTTTCTTGTCTCTGGTACCGAGTCTCAACTGCACCTGGTACCTAGACACTTCTCCTTCTATTTTTACCGAGAGTTGCGAGGTAGATAGTTGTCATAGTATAATTTCAACCGACTCCCATTCACCAATCCTTTCTTCCACTCCCCATTCAAAGTCTTCAATTGCGCAACTCCTCCTTCTGTAACATAGGAAACCTCATATGGCCTAGCCAATGTGTTCTGAACTTCCTTGGATGCTTCATGAACTTGCTATCATATACCAATACCAGATCTCCTTGCTTAAATGCTTTCTTCTTGATATGCCTGTCATGGTAGGCTTTTTCTCGTTCCTTCTGAACTTGCTGATGAAATCCTGCAATAAATCTATCTTCTTCTAGTTCGACCAACTGTGCCAGCCTCTCTTGAACAACACCAATGTCATCCATATCTATGAAGGCTGCAATTCTTAAGCTAGGAACTAAATATTCCATGGGTACAACTGTTTCTAGGCCATAAAACAACTTAAATATAGTCTGCATTGTCAACTTCTTACAAGTAGTTTTATAGGGCCATAACACTGTTGGTACTCTCAAATCCCAGTCATCTCTGTTTACACTGCAAATATTCATTAGCGTTGTCTCCAATATCTTGTTGAAGGCTTCAACTGCCCTGTTCTCTTGTGGGTGGTAAGGAGTGCTCTTTTGATGGTGAATTTCAAATTCCTAAGTCAAGGTTTCAATAGTCTTATTAATAAAATGTGTCTCGACAACATAACCATTTGTTGACACAGGGGTAGACCCAAGGTTTAGCTCTAATAGAGTACCAACAAGCCCTAACTACTGGCCCTTTCAGCAACATTTGCGAAGCAGATGCAGTCTCACTCGAAGTAGCAATAGGGGGTTGTAGGACACAGGTGTCTACAACTAGAGGAAATGCAAGTGGAATCAAGGCAACCACACACGGAGATCAGATTATTCTTTCCAAGCATACACCTACTTCGCATAGTTATATATCATATCTAACATACTAATGCATCATCAAAGTAACATAGCAAAGAACACAACACCAATCACACACAACAACATGATATACGTGGTTCACCCTCTCCTTAGGGCTACGTCCATAGAACTATGATTTATAATATATTAGGTGAAAGCTTATAGTTTTATCTGCGCTCTTAGCTTACAAATCTCTCTCTTTGTCTCTTATCTCTATCTCCCTTCCCTACACCCAGCTGCAGGGTTGATCTTCGCACCCAGCTGAAGATCTTACAATACAAACTTCTATCACCACATGATACTTCTCTCTCAATAATAACAACAATCACTCATCATCACACAATCGAACCCATATCAGGTCCTCTTGACCTTTATTTATAGATTACAATAGCTCAATGACAGCATTAGGCCGAAGCCTAGGTGTCTAAAACCCTAGATACCAAAACCCTAAGTGTCTAAAACCCTAGGTCAACTTGACCCACGTTTTCTGGGCTTCGCCAGCTTGTCTTTCCTTTCTTTCCACGAGGTTCTCCAAAGCATATACTGGTGGATTGTTCTGCTCGCTGAGTTGTCCATGATCCATCTTCCTTGCTGATCTATTTTCCTTGATCTCCTCGTCCAACGACTTGCTTTCTTGAACTTCGCTCCATCTTTTATGCTTCTTTAACCACTTCGACTTGATCTCATTCAACCTTCTTTTCAAGCAGTTCGCGTTTCACCTTTTCTTCTGTAATATTCACTTTCTTCCATAACCAAGGGCCAACAATAAGATGATAATCTGTCCATAAAATAGTTACTACAATCAAACAAAGAATGAAATGGTATGGATAGTGACTGGAAAATTAACCCAAATATACAACTAAAAACGTTTTGAGGGTGGAAAAAACTAAATGTTTCTCTTATGTCAAAAATGATTTTTCACATAAGACTTCCAAGGTAATTTTAATAGGCCAACTCCCTGATTTCTTCATGAGATTCCTTTTGTGTTCAACCAACAAGTCTATTGTTAAAAAAATAAAATGCAAAAAAAAGAAAACTAGCTAGAGACTAGAAACAAAAATAAGATTACTCTAACCAACTAAAAGAAAAATAATATACAATTGTAATAGATTAAAATAAAAAATCAATCATGAAAGATTTATCCATTGGTTTCATCTCGAAAAGAGAAATATATAGCCTTACCCATAGGGATAGATAATTCCTTACAACCGAGTTTATTGAAAATTAGAAATCAAAACTACAGTAAATGGCTATGCAAAGAAAAGAAACTAGCCCAATCTATCCTACTCCTATCCTACACTACACTGGCTGAAAATGAACTATGTGAAGTCATAATGCCAATGTAGCCATCCATGTGACTCCAATCCTACAAACACATGTTCATTAAGAATTAGTAACAAAAATTGGAGTAGAAATAAACTAGAAATAGGAAAAACCAAATAATTACAAACTCTATACATCATACTAAAGATGTCATGGTCATTATTCATGGGAAAAATATAAGAGTAAGATCCCTCCAACCATACTTCAATTACATCATAAAATCTGCAATAACTACCATAGAATTGATGGATGAAGTTCATGAGAGAGTAACATACCTTTTGATAATCATGTGTGAAATCTGCATAGAATGTAGCTCGAGGAAGAGTCTTAGTGATGATAAAATGAGGGCATGACATAACCATTGGTCTATAATGAAGTACCTCATTGTCTTGGAAATGTCTTGGCAAGCCTCCCTAGGCTCATACTTTAAATAACCAAAAAATTGAGATGAATTAGTGGGATGTAATAATATGCATGAGCTAACCTCCACCATGGTATAAGGCATATCATTAAGACTATGGTGGAAACCACTAATATCATCAATCTCAACCAATTGGATACTACAACAACAAGACTCTTTTTTATTCATGTATATAAATAAATTAACAGAAGACTCAATTAGAAACATGTTAGTTACAACATTTTTTTCATTCCATGTGAAAGGTTGATAAGGCAGAAAATTAATAAATTCATGGGAAGGGGTTGCATCCTCTCCTTCTTCTATGTGTACATTATGAACATCTTGTAATTTTATGAGGTTTGGCCATGTATCATGAGTTCAAAAAGTATCATGAATAGTTTCCTACACAATACAACCATCAAAATAATTAGGATACAAATAATAATAAGTAGAAGAATTAAGAAAATGAAATGCCTCTCTAAAGATACAAATATTTTCAAAGGAAGTCTCTTTGAATGGTATCACTTCTTTATTAAGAACATTGTTTATTGGTTTTTGTTGTGAATTGGTAGGCTCCACA
>SNQJ01S0064316.1:20354-44627 GCA_010110895.2 Picea sitchensis
AGAAAAGAAACTAGCCCAATCTATCCTACTCCTATCCTACACTACACTGGCTGAAAATGAACTATGTGAAGTCATAATGCCAATGTAGCCATCCATGTGACTCCAATCCTACAAACACATGTTCATTAAGAATTAGTAACAAAAATTGGAGTAGAAATAAACTAGAAATAGGAAAAACCAAATAATTACAAACTCTATACATCATACTAAAGATGTCATGGTCATTATTCATGGGAAAAATATAAGAGTAAGATCCCTCCAACCATACTTCAATTACATCATAAAATCTGCAATAACTACCATAGAATTGATGGATGAAGTTCATGAGAGAGTAACATACCTTTTGATAATCATGTGTGAAATCTGCATAGAATGTAGCTCGAGGAAGAGTCTTAGTGATGATAAAATGAGGGCATGACATAACCATTGGTCTATAATGAAGTACCTCATTGTCTTGGAAATGTCTTGGCAAGCCTCCCTAGGCTCATACTTTAAATAACCAAAAAATTGAGATGAATTAGTGGGATGTAATAATATGCATGAGCTAACCTCCACCATGGTATAAGGCATATCATTAAGACTATGGTGGAAACCACTAATATCATCAATCTCAACCAATTGGATACTACAACAACAAGACTCTTTTTTATTCATGTATATAAATAAATTAACAGAAGACTCAATTAGAAACATGTTAGTTACAACATTTTTTTCATTCCATGTGAAAGGTTGATAAGGCAGAAAATTAATAAATTCATGGGAAGGGGTTGCATCCTCTCCTTCTTCTATGTGTACATTATGAACATCTTGTAATTTTATGAGGTTTGGCCATGTATCATGAGTTCAAAAAGTATCATGAATAGTTTCCTACACAATACAACCATCAAAATAATTAGGATACAAATAATAATAAGTAGAAGAATTAAGAAAATGAAATGCCTCTCTAAAGATACAAATATTTTCAAAGGAAGTCTCTTTGAATGGTATCACTTCTTTATTAAGAACATTGTTTATTGGTTTTTGTTGTGAATTGGTAGGCTCCACATTGGGAAATGTTTCACATTCAAAACCTTCTCCCTATTCCGATTAAGGTAACAATTATTATTATGAAAATGTTATGCATTGTGTGTTTATATTTTCCTTGAGTTAACTAATCAACATTGTTATTTTTCTCTTTTAAAATATGTAAACATGAAAAATATTCCAAAACATACTCATGGTTAAGAGATAGGAGAAAATAAGAAGACAATTCAAAACAAGAAGGTTCAATAAATAATTTGGTAATAACATGAAAACCTTCTTTAACTTTATCAGTTAAACAAGGAGAGGTTATAACAATACAACAACTAAGATCAACATAATTTAATTCCAATTTCCTTATTTTTGAAGGAAGTGTCATGTTTTGTGTGTCTACATTTTCTTCCTTAATTAAATGATAAGCATTCATGTCTTGCTCCACTAAAAAATCTAAACATAAAACATTATCTAAGACACATTTATGTTCATTTTTATAAGGTAAAAATAAGAGAAAATCACAAGAATTTTGAGAACAACATGGTTCATGAATCGTCTTTGGGAGACAATCAACAATATGGTCTAAGGTGGTGGCCCCACAAAGTTCTTCTTGAATTTATTCAATCAAACTAAGAGAAGAGTGTTCCACACCACAATCATGAACACATGAGTTATAATCAATATGATCCATTCCTGAGGTAGTTGTCATATTTTTAGGCACATGAAAACTTTCTTTATATTTATCCATAGTTTCCTCCAATTCCTATGATGGAAAAGAAAAAATAGGAGAATGAGAACATGAAATAACCATTAGTGTGATCCAAAGTGTGTTATTATCGGCATAAAAAACCTCATATTGGTCAGCTATAGAAGCATTTGAACTTGATTTTACTATACAAGAGGTTTATTTATCATCACTATAAAATAAGGGAGGAATGGAATGGTGGGAAGATACATATGATTCTTCTAAAAAAATCCCGTTCTCTCTGATCTATATCCTCTAGAGTGAAGAAATATCCAAACACATGTTGTTCAACCAAATCACTAATATCTTCAAAATTTTCATGTGAATCCAAATCAACATGTAAAGTAACATTGAGACACAATTTGGATTCATCATCCACTACTCGATATTGCTCATTAGAAAGAGAAATCAAAATTATAAGTGAATCAATGACAAAGGGCATATCATCCAAATGAAATCTATATAAAAGATGTATAAACCTTATAGAAAATTATTTTAGAGATTCATTTTTTCTTTCCTAAGCTTAAGCATTTCCTCACACAATTTATCATAATATTTCATAATCATAATTTATTTTGTTATCATATGTGAATAGAGGTGGCCGGAAAAGTTTCACACCAACTTTTAACTCGACCTTTAAAATTAAGAGTGAAAAACCTGCATATGCCACATTCATGAGTAATATTATGAGAAATACAATTTAAATATAACTAAATGATATGTTCAGATGCAGATGTCTCTCCCTCACCATCAAATTTAATTTTTGACAAGAGATTGGCTATATTTCTAGGAGTGGAGGTACATAACCATAAATGCAATGAGTGCTGTTGGAAATATTGAGTGGGATGATTTTCTGAGGTATGAATCCGAAGGAGAAAGTACAATGGTGTTGCAAACTTTGGGTTTTGGTAGGATTTATGAATACATTAAATTTTATTCCGAACATAAAAGATGAACTTGAATGTCCGATATTGTTGCAGAATATGGATTTTAGGAGGAAAACATGACTTGATAATTTGTCCTATCCGATAGATATTTTCCAATAGTGCGATTCCTATAAGGTTGTGAGCTTTGGGTCGCGAAATAATTTGTGAATGTGTTAGTGTTTCCACCTGATGGAGAAGTTATTGATAGGTTTGTAGGAGGATTTTTCTTAGGATGATTTCCCAAAGAGCAATACCGATAGAGCGAGTCTGATAACCTTGTGGGCTATGGACTTTGGAAGGATTCAAGAAGTTTACCAAATGGACATTCTGATGGAAATTTCCCGATAAAGAGATCTTGATGGATTCACAGGCTTTGAGAGCTCGAAGACCTATGTCCAATGGTATAAAATTAGGACATGTCAGCTAAAAAGTATGGGTTAGGTCCACACGGATGCCACATGGACATGATGATTTCATCATTTGGAAATGGAAAAAAACTTGTAAAGAGCATATATTTCTATCCAGAGATCATATTTGAGCATAAAGACGGTTGTTGGAAATATATTGAGGAGAAAAATTGGCTTATGAGCTTAGGATTAGAGTTAAAGTGATAAAGGAAGAGGAATTTTGAACACCCCACAAGCCTAATGATGCTTCAATAGGTCAGGTGTGTTACATAAGGAAATAGACTTGGTAAGTTGTTGGGATTTGCTATGTGATTTAATAGACTGTGAGAGATTGATAGATGATTGGTGTATGTGAATTAGAGTTAGCTTAGGAACCCATCCTTGTGGATTCATAGGCTCATCTTGGGGGTGGACTATTGTAGAGAGTTAATGTGCAATAGAGCCTAAGGATGGGTGGAACATTCAACGTTTGTAGCCAATCGTTGTGAATCTTTTATGAATATAAGTTATCTATTTATGTGTTTCACATATTTCCACTATGTTAAGTTGTACTTATTCACTATTTATTCCCGAGATGAATATTTTAATGTTGTGTATGTTAATGAGTATTTTTCTTTTGCATATATACATATTTTCTTGCTTGCATGCATGGTCTATAGATATGCATGTTTCATGTTTTAATTAAATTGGTATAATAAGATCTAATTCCATCCAATAATGTGTAATTTATTTCAAGAACATGAATTTCTTAGGTATCCAAGAAAGGGCTATGTTACAATTATGACCTAATAGGTATGTACTTATAGATAGAACTAATGATATAAGTATAATTTAGCATGAAAGAATATGACTTATATTTAACTTCAAGAGTATGAAGTTGATGGTTAGGTTGAATATGGTTCATGAATCCCTCTAATGCTTCCTCTAGGAAGTGCATATAAGGGATGTATTTTCAGTAAGCATCATTGAGAAAATATTGATAGAGGGAAGTCTTGGAGGGAAAGGTCAAAGTTGGAGCTTGTGCAAAATGATCTTTGTACAATGAGCCATTATTTTCTAGATGATGATCTGTATGTTCTAACTTTCATTGATGATTTTTTCAAGTTTACTTGGGTGTATTTATTGAAGACAATAGTTATGAATTTTGATAAATTCAAGGATTTTAGGGAATTGGATAAAAATAAATGTGATTAATTTGTGAAATATTTGATGTTTGATAATGGAGTATGTGTAGGTAATGACTTTCAAGTATATTTTTCTTAGAATGGTATCTCATGGCAGAGAAAAATACCTTACACATATTAATAGAATGGTTTTGTTGAGATGAAGAACAAAGCTTTGAATAATATTGGTAGATGTATGCTTCAAGCAAAGGGAATAATGACTAGCTTTTGGGAAGAAGTTGTTGCTTGTTGAAACTTTCTTCTGAATATGGTTCTAACCAGAGAATTATGGGGTGTCACTCCTCTTAAGAAATGAAATGGAAGGAAAAAATTGGTTGGACATATTAGAACCTTTAGATACATATCTTGGGATCATATTTTGGATTAGAAGTGAAATAAGTTACTTCCTAAGAGTAATTATTTCATTATGGTCATCTATTTTGAAGAGTCGATAGCCTATAAAATATATGGTTCAGTTAAGAAATAAGTGATCAATTTATAGGATGCAATATTTTATGAGCACACTTTGAGCACTACTTTGTTAACTCGTTCATTCCTTTGGTGATTCAGTCCTAACAAAACCAATTGCAAGTCCAAAATATGAATCTACTAGCCCAATGCTATATCAATGAGGTATCTGAATTGCCTTCTCGTCAAATTTGCATAGTTGTATCAACTATTGGTTGAATTGTTGATTATGAAATGACTAACATCATAAAGATTATTTTTCATGACATATTTTTTGCAAGGGCATTGCTTGTTAGGGAAATTCATTATCCCAAGTGGGTAACAAAGACCATTAAGGACGATGGTAGTGATGTAGGTAATGCATTTCATTCAAGGAGGAATAGGGGATATAAATAATATGTCAATATTGTTAGAGATGTGATATTGAAACATATGAATATGCACATGATAAACTTGAATGGGAGACTCCTATGACAACAAAATATAACTCCTTGCTAAAAAATAAGACATGGGAATTAATCCATAAGGAAAACATGTAGTAAATTTCAAGTGGGTGTATAGTACCAAGTTTTCATTGGATGGGGTTGTTTAGGTACATAAGTATCAACTCCTACCAAAGGGTTTTACTTAGCATTAAAGTATCAAGTAAAAAAATACATTTTCTCTTGTAGCTAAAATGAATTTTGGAAACAATTTTTTCCCTTTCTATGAATTTTAGTTGGGAGGTACATTAGATGGATGTGAAGAGAGCCTTATTATATAGGTATCTTACCAATGATATCTATATGGAGTAGTTGCCTCGTATTATATAATACAATAATATTCTATGTAAATTGGATAAATCTTTGTGTGTCTTGAAACAAAGGCGTACGACATGGTATTAGAAACTACATAGATTCTTTCTTAGACTCGGTTTCAAGAATCAAGAATCATATTAGAGTATATATGTGCTACATGTGAATGATTTAGTTCTCTTAATTGTTATCTATGTGGGTGACTTGATTATGATTGGAAATAATGGTGATTTTATTTTTTGTCTAAAGTCTAAATTGAAGGATACATTTGAAATGTGTAACATCCCCAAACCCAAATGAGGAACATTATGGTGTGGAATACTCATAAAAATGAAAATTTACAGCTAACTAAATTAATTTCCTATATCTTCCAGCTACGATTTACATACAGATTGTTGATGGGTCCAAATGACCTATCAATCAGGTAAGGGAGAACACTCGATGACATGTCCCAATTAGACCTACTCTTGTTTGGTGTAGAGTTTCTGATGAGCATGTGGGCCTTATTGCCGCTCATAATTAAGAGAAGAAAATAGGAAAGACAACAGACTACCCCCCAAAGAGTTCTAATTATTATCAATACTAATATAACTGAAAATGAACTAATATACTCTTAACTACTTCTAATATATCCCAGGAGCAAAGCTAAAAGAATGAGTATAGTGAGAGATAATATCATCCGAACAAAAAATGATTAATGTATGATAATAATAAGTGATAAAAACAATGCTAAAAATACATAGACAATTAGTTGTACAATGCATTCATAAAATTATTTTTATACTCATAAGAAAACATATGACAACATGAGCAGATATAATGAAGTGAAGAAATAGTTCATACAATAGAATTATAGGTTACTCAGGTAGAAGACAAATGCACAAAGAATAGTCTCATATACATTAATCAAAGCCACAAAGTTTTGAAATGCCTCTTTTTCTTTATTAAATTGGAAGTAATAGTACTTACTTTCATTACAAAGGGAAAAATTCCTCCTTACATTCAACCAACTCTCTTTTATAAAACAAGAGTGACCCTTCATCTCTCATGGCTGTTCGTTTTGTCTTCCCCCAATTTATTTTTACATTTCTAATTCATTTCACCTTTTAAAAAATGAATGTGCGGGGGGTTACAAAGAGAAGTTGGAGAGTCTCCTGGGAGGTTATTTTCTCCTTTAGGAAGCTCATAAACTATATTCATTTGTAAATATTAATGTCTCTTCCTGTTGGCGTTGTCTTTCGAGTTCCTTGAGTCATTCTAGGTGTTTTTGGATTTATCCTACTGATTAATATTCTATGATCTTCTTCCCATCTATCTCGACTTTCCATCGAGATGTTGCTAGTCCGATTTCATTACTTGTAGCTTGGGATATGACTGCTTCAACGTGCATAGCTTGTTCTTTTCTCAAATTCAGGTTTCTTCTGTGTTTCATATTTTTGAAACATTTCTGCTCAGTATCTTCCAACACTTGATATCCCATCCTCTTCTTCTCTCTTCCATATTTCCATCGAGCCATCCTAGGCATGATTTCGTTGCCTGTAGCCTCAGATATGGTTATTTGAAGTTTGCATGGCCATTTATACCCCCAAATCCGTGGTCTACTATTTTCTGTGTTTTTTGAAATCTTCTGTCATCTTTCTATCCTAGATACCTTAGCCACTACATTCCTCTATTCGATACCTTTCTAACAAAGTATTATTGACCCAATTCTCACACCTAGAGCCCAAGTTATGCTTGTTTAAAAATCATCACTCAACAACCGTCGATTGAGCCTATGAGTGAATCTAAGCCATTGATCCTTGACTTGTAAACATAAATCCAACATGCATAAAATAATCCAACGCTTTAGTGATTTAAATGGTTTTGGCTTCTATGGTTAAATTGAAATAAGAACCTAAGGTAATCATGGGACTCATGACTTGTAGTATAATTTTATCTAATTTTCCTTATTTATTTATTTTTTTAAATTAGGAAAATAATTAAAAAGAAAAATAATAAAATTATTGATCTACATTAATTGCAATTATTAACAAAAATTAACAAAATTTCCCCTAATTTACATGAGAATCAAATAAAAATGAAATGAAATGAATCTAATTACCCCCCTCGATGTAAAATAAAAATTACTAAAATTAAAACTATTAAAATAATAATAATTACCCTACTCCACTCTAGATTTGAACCCATGACCTCCAAGGAAGAAACACATATTTTTAACCATTAGACTCACTCAATTTCTATACTCCCCCTACCTACAAGAATATAACAATCAATGGAAATTAATAAATAAAAATAAAAATAAAAATAAAATAAAATAAAAAATAAAACTAAAATAAAATAAAATAATATTTCCCCCTCCCCACCATTATGGACATAGTTTGTGGGATATAAAATCCCATAATATATCCCCTAGTTCCCCACCAAAGGTTTCATCGTTGGAGTCGGTACACTCCACTCTAGCTCACTCTTCATTCCACACTCCCAATGATGATGAGCTCATATTCCCGATGATGACGAACTCACATTCCCGACGACATGGGTTAGGCTTCCCATGAGATTTTTTAATTTAATATTCAAATATTAGCACTTCACATTTTCCAAAAAATATATTATAATAAATTCTCCAAAGAAAATATAATAAAATAATAAAGGTCAATGGGTGCACACTCTTCAAGGACATTTATTAAAATATTCCTTTAAAGACAATATATCCAGGGCACAATTGTCGTAAGGGTTAAAGTAAATCTTGGTAAAGTGGGTTCAGATGGGTTCCCATGATGATGAGGGTTTCATCTCCCCAAATGAATATTATATAATATTATATTAATTGGGTGCACATTTCTCCATAAATATTAATGAAAGAGCCCACCCCAAAACAAAATATTAAAAGTATGGTCGTCGTTAGGATCTCATGGCAAGAGAGGCGGAAAGCCTCAATAAATTCTTTGATGACAACATCGACTTTCTATTCTACCTAAGACTCCCGATGAGATAGGGTTCCAATGGGTTAATAAATGCATTAGACTAACCCCTCTCCTTTGTGCACACTCTTCAACAATCAATTAAAATAATCTTCTAAAAATATGTTAAAGAAAGTATGCATGTTGGGATATAACGTATGGTCATTAGGATTTTGGTAAGAGAAGTGGAGTTGATAAGGGACTAGACTTTCGACGATGATCAACTTGTGAGCTTTCTCACGAGGACCAAATAACATTATATTATAATATAATATAATTATATCATATTATAATATATTAAAGTTTCAAGGCATTTGGGAATTAATTTTCAATAGGTAATATAATTTCCACGCCATATGAGAGGGGAGGAGAGAAATCCTAGAAAATAGGAAGGTTTTCCTAAAAATGAGGAAGTGTGAGGAAGTGTGCCTTGATCGTTGATTTTTGATGGGAAATGTTATAAAGTACATGTAAGGGCCAATGGGCATGGACCTGGGATAGTATGTGAGATTTTTTGGTGGGCGAGGAAGAAAAATATAAAAAAAAAGAAATTAAAATAATAATAATAAAAAGGAAAAAAATATGAATATATATAAAAAAAAATGAAAATTCAATTTGTTTTCTTTTTAGTTTTACATTTATATATAAGGAAAAATGATGTACATGTTAAGTGGTTAAATGGTTAAAACACACTAGATAAACACATGGTTTGTTTATATAATACAAATTAGTTTATTCAAATAAAAGTGAATTAACCCCATGCAAAAGGAATACATGATATGAATTAGTTTTCCCTTAAGTAAAAGTAAATACTTAAAGTAATTCTAAGAGAAAAATATGGGGAAAAACCACGGGAAATACCAGGTGGTTTTACAAAACCATGGGAAAATAAAAACCAAAATAATTAAAATTAAAATTAAAAATAAAATAAAATAAAAATATATACAAAAAATATTGCAAAAATAAAGAAAAATAAAATAAATAAGATAAAATTACAAGTTATAAAATTAGGCCAAATTATGCAAGTCAAGGTTCCATTCTCCTCAAGGTTCTATCGGTTAGGGTTCCGCACTTAAGGGACAAAATTAGGAAAATGCGTATAAGGTGGGATTTAGGAAATCAAGATTCATGGAGAGGAGTGAGGAAATATGGCGATGAAGGATATGTGATTTAGATGTGTTAAATTTATAGCAACTGCAAGAGCCATTCTCTGGGAGGATGGAAAAGACCCTATCTGAGGTCTAGGGCCCCCAGTGCACTCCTGGGGTATTTGGTCTGGGACCAAACAGTCAGTGTCAAGGCAAAAGACCCTTCTTAGGGCCCCCAGGATATGAATGGGGTTCTTAGTCTGAGACTAAGCAGCTAAAGCCCCTAGATATGTCTAGGGCCCCTGGAAATGTCCAGGGTACCCATGCCTGAGGCATGGATTGATCCATGGTCTTGTACCATGGTGGTAAAGACCCCTGAGAGGGCTCCCAGTATACGACTGGGGTTCTTGGTGAAGAACCAAGCAGTAAAGACCCCTGAGAGGGCCCCCAGTATACGACTGGGGTTCTTGGTCTAGGACCAAGCAGTTAAAGCCCCTAGATAAGCCTAGGGCCAGCCCCACCAGGAAAGAATCAGTACCCATACACTCTGACGTAGGTTGGGATCAGCAGTCTTAAACCTTGGTGGATAAGACCCCGAGAAAGGATTAGGGCTACTTGATTCACTATCAAGTATTTGATGGTACATGAACTTCCTTGAAGAAGGACGTGACCACATGAAGGATAAGTCCCATATCTCTGATGATGATAAAGTAATGAGTTCACCATGTGATATGAAGGAATGAGTATTGCCACCTTGCAAACACTCTTTACCCTTGCTTGTTTGGTTTGGGGTTTTATTGTCTTATTCAAGGGTTAAAAATTAAAGTTAATTTTAAATGTTTATTATCACATGTTCAAATTTGAATTTAAACATGTGATTTTATTCATTTTAATCTAACCCTTGACCTAGCTCATCACCTATAATTAAACCCCCCTCACCTTTCACTCATCTAATTTTTCTAGTGAGCTAGCGCTGATCTCCTTCTCTGTAGTTGCGACCTTATTGTCCTTGTGTATTTTAGCGTCCTCTTGAAAATAATGTACCCGGCCTCCTTGTGTTTCTTTCACGTTGATGTGTAGAAGGTGCGACCTATTCTCTCTTACATTTTGTGTGGCTTTAAATTATGCGGCCCTCTTTTCACATTTACTTGGTGTGATTTAAAGATTAAAGGCCTCCCTTTTTCTTATTCGTATTGTGAGAGTCCTCAGTGCGTCCCCTCTTTGAGTGTAATCTGGCACTTTTCATAGGGTGCCATCTTCTGGCCCCGTGGCCATCCTCCTTTACATTGCTTGGAGCATCTGGAGTTGCAATAACCACCCTTTGTTGCCAAGTTGGCCAGAAACAACAGTCTACTATCTGTTGTGTGGAGAGAACCTCCTAGTCTACGGCCCTCTTGCTAGGATAAAATTGTGGGATGCCATTTTAGCTTTGGGGAGACATACCTATCTTCTCTTCTGTTGAAACAAGGGTTTACCCACAATCCTACTTTCAGTTCCTTTAAGCTTATTGAGGTAAGGGTTTTACTGTTTGATATTCAGTGAGGGTTTGGGCATTTTATAACCACATTTGAGTTGGGTTTCCTCCACATTGGCCCTTTTGTGGCAAGAAAGTTTCTTCATTCCTTGGCATGAGATCCACAAGAGATCTATGAACTGAACCTTTATAGAGCATAATTCAATGGTTCTTCATCCTTCTTATTGACTGTGACTTCTTCAGAGGTAATGATCAGAACAAGGTATGCTATCTATCCATCATTTTCAGATCTAGTATATTGTTTTGAGTTCTATACAGTCCGATCAATCTAGATCTATGTTCCACCACATTAGCTTATTATTAGATCTAAGCGATATATCAAGTTTACTTCTCTGTTTCTACAGTTTGTCTGATGGTTTAATGATCCAGTTAGTTATGAGTTTAGATCTGTGTGTTTCTATCTATGTTAAGTTCAGATATGCATGTCTTTATCTAAGCTGAGTTTAGATTTGTTGTCTCTATCTATTTTGAAGGTAGATCTATATGTTTCTATCTAAGTTGAGTTTAGATCTGAAATTGAATTCAAATTTGTATTACAGTCTTACTCTTAGATATCCTAGATCACGTACAAGTGGCCAAAGATTGATGTTTAAACTCTAGATCTAGTTGTTTTAATCTTTGAATTTTAAAAGATATCCCTGTTATGCTCTACTACACAAAATCCAACAAGATGCTGCTTAGAAGGAAAAGAAATGGAAGGGAAGTATACAACACTTCGTGTGACTATTTAATGTTACAAGTATTAGCATTGAGTGGAAACATGACATCGACTCCAACAAGTGTACATCACAAGCTAGTCTACTCAATATGAACATCTCAGAGGGAGGACATACTCATATCGTGAGGACGGGAGTACAACCAGGTCAAGTAAAATGTCCTTACATCATACCACCATGCATGTGATAGATAATGAACATGCATCAAGTGACGATAGGACAAGGACTCACGATAAAGAGTATGAATTGAATTTTGGCATAGGTTTTGTTGAGAGGTAAGAAAAAAAAAGACTCGGTATAGATCAGTCTAAATTTTTCATGGATAGGTTTGTGGGAAAGGTAGATTCGATAGCCTTGGAGGCTTTAGACCTTGGTAGGCAAACAAAGGTACTCCACTTCCCGAAAGGGAGACCCATAAATAATCAAAGGAAGGTCAAAGTTGTAGACAAATATCAATATATTAGCCATAGGCCTTTTAGAAATTTTGGAGTGGTCCATGAAAAAAGTGGCCCTCAAAAAATGCTCCTGCAAAATATAAGAATGATATCAACCATATGATCAAAATAAGACTTTCCAATACTATAAACAATATATTCCATGTCTTTAATCCAATTTATAAGAGAGTATTAGGTTTATTCAACGATAACATGGATGTAAATGAGTGTCATGAAACTACATGTTCCAAGTTTCAACTCAAAAGAAGGATGATCGAATTGGATATTGGTGGCCACCACCTATTCCAACTGTCCTCTTATTCTAATTTTTTATCTCATTATGTTCTTTTGTACTTCTTTGTAATTGTGGGTTCTACACTTACGGGGTTGTCATGAATCCCTACACATCTTCTGGAGTGGATAGTGGCCTCCCACCTAATCCAAGTAGATTAGCTGTATGTTTTCATGTCAGCATCTTGTTGTACTTCCAAGGGCATTTTGGGGCCTAAACAATGTTATTTTGGTTTTCCATAGTCAAGTTGTAGATAGAGTCAGAGTTTGGCAATGCAATGTGTATTTATTTGAAATACCTTTCCAATGGGTTATCAATTACTTTAAAGCGGAGGTGCATTATGCAGAATGAAATGTTACAACCCCAGGAAGTTGAGTACCAACTTACCCATACAACCCACATAATGTTTGACATTTCATCTCGAGGTTAGGTTTTGGATGTCTAGGTTTTCATTCATAGATAATATCAAAAGGCCTTTGGAGCCTCATTGTAATCATTTTGCTCGAATGGCGAATGTAAATGGAAGCCACACATCTTCTAAAGAGATAGCCACCATATTAGGAGCAAGTGTTTGAGTTACGCAATTTTTTCTGGGGTTTTGGAAGCCTATTTCATTTATTCAATGAAGATATTTTCATTAGATATATGTGTTGTTCTTCATATCTCCATTTTTATTGTATTTAGTATGTTAATCAATTAGTTCTACGGTCATATAATCCGGATTAGTGGTATCATAGTGATCTTCTCTTTATTTATTTTCTTCTTGTGTCCTTGACAATGTCGGGTACACAAAGTTGGGACTCGAACCAATCATTTACCCAGATTGGGCCTTTGAGGCCGACGACAACAACTCACGGGGGATGGAAATAAATATGATGGGCAGGAGATCACAAAATGTTTCTCGTGGAGGCCCTCCTTGAAAAGGAACAAAATGATGGACAACTGCATGCAGATACTTCGACGACTTCCCACATGAGAAACATCTTCATGGAAGTGGCCATTATTAGATCCAAGGTATGAGTGGGGTACATTATTCCATTATTTGAAGGAATGATACATGCAAATGATGTAGATAAATGGTTAGATCTGCTTTCGAAGGTTACTTTTAGGTCCACACTTTTTTTTCAGATGGGGAAATATTACTTTTTTCTCCTCATCCCCATGTTAAGGACTAGTGGGATACTTACTTTTGAGCAAAGGGCCATAGAGGAATATGGAATATTTGTGGTTGCCCCTACAGCTAGGATTCTTTCTAGGATTCCATTAAATAATAATACTACTCTGTTGGAAGATATCTGAAAGATGAGTACACTAGATGGACCACCATACGTCAAGAAAGGGATTAGACAATACCCGATTTCACTAATAATTTCCATACCCTAAGCACCAAATTGAGTATATGAAAGACTATGAGCGACATATGGTGATAAAATACCATGGCTGTTGTAGATACATTCAAACATAAATGGGGCATATGGACCTTAAGCCTCATTGGGTATAACCTCTAGATTTTACGTCAGAATCGAGAAGAAATTTAAGCAGAAGAGGTGAGTTGGATTTGCAAACCCATCATAGCCAAATCAAGGAAAATGTAGCCCCAACCCATGGAAGGAATAAGTAAAGATGGCCACTTTCGTGGGACATCCAATCCAAGCTGCATGAAAATAAGAGCAATGAGAAGATGAAGAGGACATGGGAAAATGGTGTAAATACCATAAAATCTGTAATGTCCTTGACCATCAATGCCATGGTCGGACCAACATTACTCGTGGAAAAACACTACTATAACATATTATGCATTCTTATGAAATACAATTACTTAATAAAAATTAAACACAACATAAGCACATTAATAACATTAGCAAACATAATCCATGACATTAACAACAATGCACAAATACAATGGAATACATGTAAACATTGCTAGAGTCACAGACATGCATATTTGAAGGTGAAATTATTCGCATGTATATACTTATCTTTTAGATTGGATGTAATTCACCAATTGTGTGTAGACCTCCCATGAACCTCCGAGCCTTAGGTATCTTGCTCCTCACTCTCAATAGTAGGTCACCCACAAGATAGGACTAAGCTCCGCAGGGTGGAGGATTCCTAGGCTAGGTAGAATCTGAGGAAAACACATGGTCAGGAAGGATTCTCTCAGGGGAGCCGCATGCCCAGCATACATGCTCTCATTCCCATGTCCGAGTCCCACCCAGGGGTATACACCTTCAGCGGCTCACCCGAGGCAGTCCATCATTGCTAACCTCTCTCTTCCCTTGAGCCGTGAGGAGAATGGGACGGAGGTCTCAGAGCTCTATGGAACTTGGGACTCTTCGGGGTTCTCATTCCCTCCATGCACTCTCTCACCGGAGAGAGTCACTCACCAATTTGCGGAGTAGCCACTGCCTCTTCAGCAACAATCACCTCCCTCACATAGCCAACAAGCCACTACAGTCCGGCCTTTGCGTAGCCTAGCAGTCAAGTGGGAAAATGGGTATGGACACCCGAAACAGAGATGATCAGTGCTAAAGCATAGAACATCTCTGCGATTACATGATGTGTTAAGATTTCTGGAAAGCAACACAGGATGCATGACTCAGCAATTACGGAACATTGAGTTCTCCCAACCAACAATAAGAAACAGACTCACCGCTCTGGTTTCAAAAAAGCGTAAGGTGTATAGAGGTTCAATCACATAGGCCAAATGTGTACAGATGGAGGAGGGAGGAATTGGAAGGTTGAACCCAGGATTCGGGTGATGGTTGGAGGAATTCCCACCCAACTCCTCTGGCGGCAGTTGGCCAGAATGGAAGAGGAACCCTATATTCCGGTGATGGTTGGAGGAATACCCACCCCACTCAGACGCAACAGTCGATGAAATGGGAAGAGAACCCCCAACATGGCTCATATCACAGTTAAATCGCATGTGCACAGTCGACACACATAAGCCTATGGCCATGCCTCCCTCCCGAGGAACTTGGGACAAAACATAGATTTCGTTTTTGGGATAATATTAAAATATTATTCCCAAGGACTTAAGCCCTAGGCTCCACCTTAGCCTCTCTTTCCAGCCTTCCGACCCCTAATCCCTTACCCGGGTTTAGCAGGCTTAGTCCCCATCTCACTCATTTCATGAAGTGAGATGGGTCCACATCTTGAGATGTTTTGTGATGTCGCGTGCATAATTACATGTACAAAATGGGCTCGGCGCTAACGCCAGGCTCCACTGGACTAATAACACGCCAGCCCACTGGCTTATATAACTTGGCTCACCGGCCTTATAAACTTGAATTATAGTTCATAAACAAGATTTATACTTCTATAGACATGATTCTGATAGAGACTCCGGCCTTGGGGACATTACAATCCTCCTTATTTTTGCTTGTCCTCGGTGCAACTTTGCTACGTCTGCCAAGCTTGCAAGAATTTTCAAAGATCTTTGGGTACTCTAGCTGCATAACCTCTTCATGCTCCATGTCACATCCTCGGGACCGTGCGGGTCCATTGGACCTTTGCAAAACCCTATGTCGATTCGAGGAGTTGTTTGTTTTCACATCCAATATGCGCACATGATGCGCTTGTAGGACACCTTCTTGCTCCACGGATCACATTCCAATCAATTACATGATTAGCATCATGCATATACTTTTTAAGAAATGAAACATGAAACACATTATGTACTGATCATGGATGTAGGTAATGCAAGCATATATGCTGTGGCCCAATCCTTTCTAGGATTTCAAATGACCCTAAAATCGGCAACTTGGTGCAACCTTCCCGACTTAGGGAACTCCATTGGTAGCTTTTACTTTTAGTAAAATATGATCACCCACTTTGAACTCTCTTGTGGGTTACATTTCTTATCAACATAACACCACTTTGTCTGGGAAGATTTCAAATTACCTTTAATTTTTATCCATTTGGTCCTCCATCTCCTTAGGCAACTCTGGCCCAACTCTTTGTTTTGTCTACTGGATTATCCCAACTCAGCGGAGCATTTCACTTTCTTCCATAAAAGTGCTTCAAAATGGGCTCATCTTCAGCGATACGTAATTACCCGTTGTTGTGGCGAATTCTACCAAGTGTAGGTAGTCTTCCCATCTTGATGGTTTTCCATCACATACCCGATTTCTTGGTATGTCTTCTATTACTCTGTTCACCCTCTCCATTTGTCCATCGGTTCGAGGATGATGATAAGCATTACTAAAGTTTGATTCATTCGAATCCTTTCTAGAAATTCGAGGGGTGAATTTGGGTCTCTGTCGGACATAATCATCTTAGGAATTACGATGCAATGTGCCTTCCTTTATGAAAATATGACAACATCTGGCCTTGTGAGTAGTTTTCGATTGGAATAAAATGGAAGCGTTGTAAAGCATCCACCACCACCATGATCAAATCATATAGCTTGCCTATTCAGGAACGATCCATTAATAAAATCCATTGTTACTACTTCCCACTTCCACTTAGAAATGAGAAATGGCTGCAACAATCCCACTGGGTGCCTATGCTCAACTACTTTGGCACTCCATACATCTAGTGGATGTATTCAGCGATCTCTCTTCATGCCGATAAAGTAATGAAATAACATTTTACTCGCGTTTACGATCGAGGTTGCATGGAGCACATTATGGATCTCTGCCAAAATCATCTGTTTCAAGCGGACGTGGACATTTGGTACCAAAATTATGTTCTTGTACATCGATTATTCCATCTGTTTCCAATTTATAAATTTCCATCATCTGTGTCATCTTATCCTACTGGCAACGGCTGCAATTCTGTCTTGTGGAAGTAATGCATTTGCAACCTCGAGAATTCTACTTTTTAATGTCGATCGATACATGCTATTGGGCGTAGTATGTAATTCATACGCCCATCTGGGTGCATCAGCCACTGTTCTTCTTTCCTTTTGATATGCCAGTCTCAAAGTCGTACTCCTGAAATTCCAGCCACCAACTTTGTCCTGGCGTTTGGGTTGGGCGATCAAAATGTTGGGGCAGATTTATGAATTGTTATGAGAATTCAAACCTCATTCCCATGGTAATTCATCCATTTCTTTAGAGCATAAACTATGGTTGCCAAATCCAAGTCATCGGTTGCATATTTCTTCTCATGCTCTTTCAATTTCATGGAATCATAGCAGTTACAATCTGTTTTCTGGCTGAGGACTCCCTCCAGTCCTTCTTTGCATGCATTAGTGCATATAAATCTGCATTTTGGATCACGCAATCCTCGAGGTTAGACCTTTGGTCTTTCTTTGCTTCAATCACTGAAACTTTCCTCACATCCCTGCGTCGATTGATACTTCTCCTTCCTTTCCCAGGAAGTGATAGGGTGAGCTTATCTTGGAAAACCACAGATGAACCTACGTAATAACCCGGTAATCCATGAAGGATCTAACTTTGAAGTTCACGTTCCTTGGCGTTGACCATTCTCTAATGGCTACCAATCTTCGAGGTCTACAGCTATCCCATCCCCTTCGAAATGTATGTCCTAAGTATGGATCCTCTAATAATATGAGCACTTGCTCAGCTTGGCATGCAGTTGGTGCTCTCTTAGCACTGCAACACCATCCTCATATGTTGTTGTGTTCTTCTTAGGTCCTGGAATACGCGAGAATGTCATCCAGGAAGGCGATGACAAACTGTCTAGATAGTCCCTAAATAAACCATTCATCAAGCTCCATACAAAGGAAACAACGGGTGATTTTGACAGTCCAAACGGCACCAGCGTGAACTCGTAATGACCATACCCTTGTTGAAGGAATGTGGTCTTGTTGATGTCTTCCTCTTTATTCTTACGGTGATATCCAGATCTTAGATCTATTTTCGAAAGATCTTTTACATCCTTCCAAGCGTCGAAGAGATCATCAATCCTCGACGAGGAAGGGATACTTGGAAAAGATCTTTGCATCCTTCAACTGATCGAAGAGATCATCAATCCTCGACAGAGGATACTTGTTCTTCACCATTACTTTGTTTAATTTCCTGAAATCGATGCACAATCTCAGCATTCCATCCTTCTTGTTTACGAACAGGACCGAGGCACCCCAAGGTGACATGCTTGGGCGTATATACCCCTTCTTCAGAAGTTCTTCAAGCTGCAACTGCAACTCTTTTAGTTCTGGCGCACTCATCCTGTACAGAGCCTTTGACACTGGAGCTGCTCCAGGCATCAAGTTCACAGAGAAATCGATATCCCTTTTCGGAGGTAGTCCAGGTACTTCCTGGAATACATCTTTGAACTCTTTAAGTACCTCATGATCCTCAATACTTGACACCTTATCCTTAGGCGTTTCCCCCACATGGGCTGCAAATAATTGACAGCCTTTTCTGTAGCACTTGTTTAGCTGCATTACTGAGATTTCTCTAACACCAACAACTCTAGGAATTCCTTGGACGACTCTCTAATTCCCTTCTTCCTCTAAGCAAGTGAATGCCTTGTTTCGACAGTCCAAGATGGCATGGTGCTGGTCCAACCAGTCCATCCCAATTAGACAGTCATAAGAGCCTAACGACAGAATGTTTAAATCGGCCTTCGTGCTCAGTCTATTCATGTCTACAAGATAGGACTTGACTAACTCTGTGACTTTCCTCTTGGTTCCTGTAGCTAGCTACACTAACCAAGACTTTTCATGTTTGCTTCTTATCAAATGCAAAATTTCGACCACTCTAGGGTCTATATAACTATGGCTAGCCCCTGAATCAACTAAAATAGTAAATGGTTGGTTTTTTAATCATACCTTCTACTTCAATCATGTGCGACTGATACTCAGCTTGCTTGTTGTCTAGGGCTGTGTAGATCCTTGGAATTCTACTACCCATGTGCTCCACTATTTCAGCCTGCTGAACATTGCAGAGAACTCTTACTTTATCATTTGTGTGGGGGAAATCCCTGTACCTATGGTTTTCTTTACAACCCTAACATTCCATAGGTGGCGGCCTTGACATTTGCCCACCCACTTCAACCTTCCTAGGCTCTCTAAGAGATGACTATCCTTGAGGACTGTTTCTGAAAAAGGGTGGTTTATTTCCCTTCTGCCTCTGTTCTTTCTTGAACTTTTTCTGGTCATCCCAAGCCTTCTGAAAGGTAGGCTTTTCTCTTTGTTGTTCAAATAATCACTTCTCTCTTCTTATCATTTCTTCCATAGTCTTTGGGTCATCATACTGAATCTTATCCCCAATAAGAGGCAGTAATCCACTCAAGTACCTCTGAATCTTGACAGACTCATGTTTGATGAATGGAACATACTTCAGTAATTCCAAAAACTTTTGTTCATACTCATCAATGGTCTGGTTGTCCAGCTTGAGTTCAAAGAACTCTTTCATCTTTCTGTCATAATATATTTTAGTTAAGTATTTCCTCTCGAAATACCTCTTGAATTCTTTCCATGTGATGTCCCTTTCCCTAATGTGCTGCACCTACAGAAGTTGATCCCACCACATGGATGCCTTTCCCTTCAATTGATACATGGAAATCCTGCCCTCTGCATGAGAGGAATAATTCTGCAGTTGAAAGTATTTCCTCATACCAATCAACCAAGTTTCGACATCTTCCTCCTTCTTATGTTCTCCATCGAACGTTGGAGGTTTGATCTTGTTCATTTCCCCTTTCAATTCATCCATCCTAGATCTCCTGTGCTTTTTGGTAGGAGATAGGCTTGAACTACTGTGTGCTTCCCTACTGGAATGCTTTGGGGAGTGACGATGATGTCTACTGACACTCCTTGATCTTCTTTTCCTCTCAGGGGTCCTGCGACTCTCTGTCTTGCTTGAGTCACTCTCCTTTTCCAATTTCTTTTCTATTCTTTCCAGACTCTTCAACATCCTTAAGTTGAATTCACCCTGCTTATCCCTGACTTTCATGAGCATTTGGCTATCAGCTCGACGAGCCTAGGCATCTTTMTGCAATCTTTCAATGATTTTCGTCATATGTCCTTCCTTATCCATCTCTTTTCCTTGCCGATTAGAGTTTGATCCTTCGACTCCCAAGTTGACATTCCTTCCTTCTCTTTCGTTCTCTGATTTGGAGGCAATCTGCACCTCTTCCATTCTCTTCTCTCAATGACAACCCTATTCTGTTCTGGCACTTGCTAAGCTTCTGCAAACACACGTGTAGACAACAGGGATTTGTCAGGTCGTCATTCTTAGTAAATTCCACACATTCAAAACCATTCTCATTTAAGAAAACTCTTGGACTTCACAAATTTTTCGAGTTCTGATCGACTCTGTAATTTTCGGGTGATAGCTCCCTCTTTCTTATCCCCTACCCTCGTAACCAAAGGTCGTGACCAAATTCTAGACTACTAGGTGCTACTCGAGCTTTCGACCTTCGAAGAGTTTAAGGTATGCAAATCTATCTCCCATAGTTTCGATTTACTGAATTCATGTAAATCGGGTGGATCGACAGTCCACGTTTACCCAACATCCAACGGTTAAAATCCGCTACGGTTCTTCCATCTTCAAAGATTTCGGGACTTCGGAACTTCGAGTTTCGGGTTTTCGGTAACCGGGAGTTCGAAATGCAGTGACCCAAATCTCTTGTCACTTCAATCCCCAAATTCCGATATGGGAATTCATGTATGAGATCAACGACTGTGAGCCTCCCCTAATTCGACGGTCCAGATCTCTCCTAAGCTTACACCTATCAAAGCTCTTCATCCCTAACTTCCTCGCTAGTTTGTTGGATCCGACGGCTCACGGGATTTCAACACTTCTTCTTGGAAGCCCTCCACCATCCGATTCTACCCTTCTTAATCTCTTTCACGATTCGAGACTTGGAGTGACCAAGAATTTGGCCTGTGCTCCAAGTTCACGATCCCTGAATTCACGAAATGATCCAACGATTCAAACCAACCACGATCAACGACCCACGTTTATTCTGGATCCTAGGGTGGCGAGTTTCTCCATCCACTATCCACCTTGCAACTTCTGACTATCTTACGGTCCTTGCGATTTCGCGAGTTCTCCACAAAGATTTCTGACCATCCAACTCTGCTTCTCAAGGACTTCTGGCCAATGACTTGGTACCCTCCTTCTGAACTTTCATCTACTTTATCCAACGGTCCTGATTCCCCATGATCTGACGACTCAGATCTCATCAGCATTTTGTGTATCGGGATTTTGTGTGTCACGAGGTCGAAAGATTTTCCACCTTCATCCTCCCTATTCCTGAAATGTCGATTTCTTCCTGGACAATTAACGGTCCAAATCTCTCTTAGATCGACAATTGTGATCCAATCGTGAATTTGCATTTCATGAATTCTCACGAACTCACCCTTAGACCATTTCAAGTCACGAGTCAGTGAAAGGCTAATCGCTCTCCACGCGTCCTTTCCGATGGACGGTCCTGACGAATTCGAGATTTCACGTATCACGATTTCCACACTCCTGTGCAACTCCAAAGGGTTTTAAACCTTGTGCACATTCTCCATATTTGACGGTTGTGAGGGTTCTCCTTTCCTCCCAAACAGATTCTATGGCTCCAACACTTTTGGTGTGGAGTTCTCTCTCTCCCTGTGGCCATATACCACACCGACTGCAGTTTTATAATACCGCTACACCTCCTGAGCTTTGTAACATGGTCAAGTAGTCCGTTGACACTTAGAAACATTATGAGGTCTGAAATTAGTCCTCCAGACACAATTTCTTCTCAAAACCTCGGTCCAAAGACCACTTATCTGGCCCATCCAGGCTCAACATTGAAACTAGGCTCTGATACCATACTGTAACGTCCCCGACCATCAACGCCATGGTCAAGCCAACATTACTACGTGGAAAAACACTACTATAACATATTATGCATTCTTATGAAATACAATTACTTAATAACAGTTAAACACAATGTAAGCACATTAATACCATTAGCATACATAATCCACGACATTAACAATAATTCACGAATACAACGGAATACATGTAAACATTGCTAGAATCACATATATGCATATTTAATTGAAATGATACGCATGTATATACTTATCTTTTAGACTGAATGTAATTCACCAAATGTGTGTAGACCTCCCACGAACCTCCCAGCCTTAGACCACGCTGCTCATCACTCTCAGCAGTAGGTCACCCCCGAGCTGGGACTAAGCTCCACCGGGTAGGGATTCCTAGGCTAGCCAGGGAATACAGGAAGACACACAGTCACAGGAGAAGGATTCTCTCCCAGGAGCCACTTATGCCCACTGCCCACAGACTCTCATTCCCCACATGTCTGTCCCACCCCAGGAGTATACACCTTCACTGTCACCAAGACAGTCCATCAACTGCTAACCTCCCTTCCCTTGGGCTTCAACAACAAACCAGACCGAAAGTCTCCGAGCTCTGTGGTAGCTACAAGACTCCTTCCAGGAGTTCTCACTTCCTTCATGCACTCTCTCACATGGAGAGAGTCACTCACAGACTGGGTAACCTGCCTCTTCAACAAAAATCACCTCCCTCACACTGGCGAGCAAGCCACACGCAGTCCAGCACTATGTGGCCGCAACAGTCAATTGGGAAAATGGGTATGGACACCCGAAATGGAAAGGATCAGCGCTAAATCATAGCGTGACTCTGCGATTACAGGATGCGTTAAGCTTTCCAGCAAGTAACACAGGATGTATGGTTCAACAATTACGGAACATTAAGTTCTCCCAAACAACAATAAGGAACATACTCACCTCTCTGGTTTCAGAGATGCGTAAGGTGTACAGAGGTTCAATCACAGAGGCCAAACATGTACAGATGGAGGATGGAGGAATTGGAAGGTCGAACCCCGGATTTAGGTGATGGTTGGAGGAATGCCCACCCCACTCCTACACAACAGTCAACGGAATGGAAAGAGAACCCCCAACACAACTCATTTCCTGGGTTAAATCGAATGCGCCTGGGTCGACACATGTCGCCCATGAAGCTGCATGCCTCCCTCCCCAGGAACTTAGGACAAAACATAGATTTCACATGGCTTTTGGGATACTATTAAAATATTATTCCCAAGGACTTAAGCCCCTAGGCTCCACACTTAGCCTCTCTTTCCAACCTTCCAACCCCAAATCCCTTACCTAGGTTTTGTGGAATCTTAGTCCCCCATCACTCATTCATCGTGGTCGGTCCACACACAGAGATGTTTTGTATTAATACTCTGCATAATTACATGTACAAAAAATTAGGCTCCTAGCCTTCAACACTTAGGCTCCTAGCCTTCAACACTTAGGCTCCCTGGCCTAATAACACATAAGCCCACTAGATTATATAACTTGGCTCACCAACTTTATAAACTTGAATTACAGTTCATAAACAAGCTTTATACTTCATAGACATGATTTACAATAGGGCTCGGCCTTGGGGACATTACAAAATCCCTTGGCACAACATTGAAGAATGCCACTCCAAGCAGTCACTTGTGGCTGAGCTGAAGGCGTCTGAGTTAGAGGCTGATTCTGACTCTGAATCAAATCCAGAAGGAGGGAAGCGGATTATTGATGCTGAACCCAGTTCCACTATCGCTACCACCAAAGTCCAGCCAAGCAAACCATAAGAACTAGAGGAAGGGGAACACCTTTTTCACTCACATATGTAGGTAAAGGGGGCTCCACTTCATTTCTGTTATGAACATAAAATATACATAAATAGATATTCATAACATAATTATAGTTAATAAATAATAATTATTAATAATGAAAGGTCATGTCTCAAAGGACATGACTATTGGTAAAGGGCACCCCTGTGTGGGTATATAAGCAG
>SNQJ01S0064316.1:44637-76351 GCA_010110895.2 Picea sitchensis
TCATCCTTCTTATTGGCTGTGACTTCTTCAGAGGTAAAGATCAGAACAAGGTATGCTATCTATCCATCTTTTCAGATCTGGAATATTGTTTGAGTTCTTTATAGTCTGATCAATCTAGATCTATGTTCCTACATTAACTATTATTAGACCTAAACGATATATCAAGTTTACTTCTCTGTTTCTACAGTTTGACTGATGGTTTAATGATCAGATTAGTTATGAGTTTAGATCTGTGTGTTTCTATCTATGTTAAGTTCATATCTGCATGTCTTTATCTAAGCTGAGTTTAGATCTGTTGTCTCTATCTATTTTGAAGGTAGATCTGTATGTTTCTATCTAAGTTGAGTTTAGATCTGAAATTGAATTCAGAATTGTATTATAGTCTTACTCTTTAGATATCCTAGATCTGTACAAGTAGTAAAGATTGATATCTAAACTCTAGATCTAGTTGTTTTAATCTTTGAATTTTAAAAGATATCACTGTTATGCTCTTTTACACAAATTCCAACAAGATGCAACGAAGGAAAAGAAATGGAAGGGAAGTATACAACACTTCGTGTGACTATTTAATGTTACAAGTAGCGATGAGTGGAAAATGAATTGACTCCAACCAAGTGTACATCACAAGATAGTCCACTCAGGATGTACATATCATAGGGAAGACATGCTCAAATTGTGAGGATCAAGAGTACAACCAAGTCAAGGAAACGATCCTTACATCATACCACCATGCATGTGATAGATAATGAACATGCATCAAGTGACGATAGGACAAGGACTCACGATAAAGAGTATGAATTGAATTTTGGCATAGGTTTTGTTGAGAGGTAAGAAAAAAAAAGACTCGGTATAGATCAGTCTAAATTTTTCATGGATAGGTTTGTGGGAAAGGTAGATTCGATAGCCTTGGAGGCTTTAGACCTTGAGGTAGCTGCAAGCAAAGGTACTCCACTTCCTAATAGGGAGAAGCCCATAAATAATCAAGGTCAAGGTTGTAGACAAGTATCAATATATTCCGCCATAGGCCTTTTGAGGCTGGAGTGGTCACGCGAAAAAAGTGGCTCTACAAACTCGCTCCTGCAAAACAAAAGAATGGGATCAACCATATGATCAAAATAAGACTTTCCAATACTATAAACAATATATTCCCTGCCTTTAATCCAATTTATAAGAGAGTATTAGGTTTATTCAACGATAACATGGATGTAAATGAGTGTCATGAAACTACATGTTCCAAGTTTCAACTCAAAAGAAGGATGATCCAGGTGGATATTGGTGGCCACCCACCTATTCCAACTGGCTCCTCTTGACAATTTTTGGTTCAACATGTTCTTTTGTACTTCTTTGTAATTGTGGGTTCTACACTTACGGGGTTGTCTGAAGCCCTACACATCTTCTAGGTGGATAATAGTGGCCTCCCACCTAATCCAACTGGATTATTTTGTATGTTTTCATGTCAACACATCTTGCTATACTTCCAGGGCCGTTTTGGGGCCCTAAACATTGTTTTTTTGGCTTTCCATAGTCAAACTGTAGATAGAGTCAGAGTTTGGCAATGCAATGTGTATTTATTTGAAATACCTTTCCAATGGGTTATCACGTGCCTAAAACAGAGGTCGTATGCAAAAGTTACGACCCTGGGAAGTTGAGGTACCAACTTACCCATACAACCCACATAATGTTTGACATTTCATCTCCCAGGGTTAGGTTTTTGGATGTCTAGGGTTTTTTCATTCATGAGTAATATCAAAAAGGCCTTTGGAGCCTCATTGTAATCATTTTGCTCAGACGAATGCGCATAGAAGCCACACATCTTCTAAGAGATAGCTACCATAATTCGAGCAAGTGTTTGAGTTCTGCAATTTTACGGTTTCAGCCTATTTCATTTATTCAATAGAAGATATTTTTCATTAGATATATGTGTTGTTCTTCATATCTCCATTTTTATTGTATTTAGTATGTTAATCAATTCGTTCTGGTCCTAAATCCGGATTAGTGGTATCATAGTGATCTTCTCTTTATTTATTTTTCTTCTTGCATGTCCTTGACAATATCTGGGTACAAGAAGTTGGGACTCGAGCCAATCGAGCTGTTGCAAGATTGGACGCACCGAGACTGACAACAACCCATGGGGGATGGAAATAAATATGATGGAGCAGGAGATCCTTTTAAAATGTTTCTCGTGGAGGCCCTCACGCGAAAAAGGAACAAAATGATGGACAACTTTGCGCAGATCCTTCGACGATTGCCCATAGGAGAAGCATCTTCATGAAGTGGCCATGCAACCCCGTCCAAGGTATAGGTAAATTTTGATATTCCATTATTTGAAGGAATGATACATGCAAATGATGTAGATAAATGGTTCGATCTGCTCGAAGGGTACTTTTCGGTCCACACTTTTTCCGATAGGGGAAATATTACTTTTTCACTCCTCATCCCCCATGTTAAGGACTAGTGGGATACTTACTTTGAGCAAAGGGCCATAGAGGAATATGGAATATTTGTGGTTGCCCCTACATGGGATTCTTTCTAGGATTCCATTAAATAATAATACTACTCTGTTGGAAGATACGAAGATGAGTACACCCGATGGACCACCCTGCGGCAAGAAAGGGACTAAACAGTACCAGATTTCACCAATAATTTCCATACCTTGCGCACCAAATTGAGTATGAAAGACTATGAGCGACATATGGTGATAAAATACCATGGCTATTTGCATAGATACATTCAAACATAAATGGGGTATATGGACATCGCCTCATTGGGTATGGCTTATAGATTTTCTGTCAAGATCGAGAAGAAATTTAAGCAGAAGAGGTGAGAGTTTGGATTTGCAAACCCATCATAGCCAAAGCAAGGAAAATGTAGCCCCAACCCACATGGAAAGGAATAGAGTAAAGATGGCCACTCGTAGGACAACCAATCCAAGCCGCAACACAAGAAGAGCAATGAAAAAATGAAGAAGGACATGGGAAAATGGTGTAAATACCATAAAATCTGTAATGTCCTTGACCATCAATGCCATGGTCGGGCCAACATTACTACGTGGAAAAACACTACTATAACATATTATGCATTCTTATGAAATACAATTACTTAATAACAATTAAACACAACGCAAGCACATTAATACCGTTAGCATACATAATCCACGACATTAACAATAATTCACAAATACAGCGGAATACATGTAAACATTGCTAGAATCACATATATGCATATTTAATTGAAATTATACGCATGTATATACTTATCTTTTAGTCTGGATGTAATTCACCAACTGTGTATAGACCTCCCACGAACCTCCCAGCCTTAGACTGTGCTGCTCATCACTCTCAATAGTAGGTCACCCCCGAGGTGGGACTAAGCTCCACCGGGTAGGGATTCCTAGGCTAGGTAGGGAATACAGGAAAACACATAGTCACAGGAGAAGGATTCTCTCCCAGGAGCCACTTATGCCCACTGCCCACATACTCTCATTCCCCACATGTCCGTCCCACCCCAGGAGTATACACCTTCACTGTCACCAAGACAGTCCATCGACTGCTAACCTCTCTTCCCTTGGGCTTCAGCAACAGACCGGACCGGAAGTCTCCAAGCTCTATGGAAGCTACAGGACTCCTTTCAGGAGTTCTCACTTCCTCCATGCACTCTCTCACCTGGAAAGAGTCACTCACAGACTGGGTAACCTGCCTCTTCAACAACAATCACCTCCCTCACACTAGCCAACAAGCCACACACAGTCCAGCACTGCATGGCCACAACAGTCAATTGGGAAAATGGGTATGGACACCCGAAACAGAAATGATCAGCGCTAAAGCATAACTCGACTTTGCGATTACATGATGCGTTAAGCTTTCCAGCAAGAAACACTAGATCCACGACTCAACAATTATGGAACATTCAGTTCTCCCAACCAACAATAAGGAACATACTCACCTCTCTGGTTTCAGAGATGCGTAAGGTGTACATAGGTTCAATCACAGCTCTGGTTTCATAGATGCATAAGGTGTACATAGGTTCAATCACAGAGGCCAAACGCATATGGATGGAGGATGGAGGAATTGGAAGGTTGAACTTCGGATTCAGGTGATGGTTGGAGAATGCCCCCCCCAACTCCTACGCAATAGTTGACGGAATGGAAAGAGAACCCCCGATTCAGGTGATGGTTGGAGGAACGCCCACCCCCACTCCTAATGCTAGCTAGCTTGATCAGAATGGAAGAGAACCCCCAACATGGCTCATATCCTGGGTTAAATCGCATGTGTCTGGGTCGACACATGTCGCCTATGATTGCATCCCTCCCCGTGAACTTAGGACAAAACATAGATCTCACATGGATTTTGGGATAATAAAACGTTATTCCCAAGGACTTAAGCCCCTAGGCTCCACACTTAGCCTCTTTCCAACCTTCCAAAATCAATCCCTTACTCCAGTTTTCGAAGCTAGTCCCCATCACTCATTCATCGGTCGGTCCACATGCGTAGATGTTTTGTATTAATACTGCATAATTACATGTACAAAATCGCCTGCCTTTAACACCTAGGATCTCCTGTCTAATAACACATAAGCTTACCAACTTAAAACTGCTTGACTCACCAGCCTACAAAAAATAATCACAATTCATTTCATAAACAAGATTTATACTTCATAGACATGATTTACAATAGGGTCGGCCTTGGGGACATTACAACTTCCTCCCCTTATTTTTGCACTGGCCTCGGTGCAACTCCTTACACTCAGACTGCAAGCTTTTCAAAATTTTCAAAAGATGCATATGCCCCCAGATAACATCTTCATGCTCCTGATGTCGTGACCCCTTCCTCGAACGCATCGTGTCCATTGGACCTTTACAAACCCTATAGCTAGATTCCGTTGTTGTTTGTTTTTCCTGTCCAACATGCACATTGGCTGATGCACTTTAGACACACCTTCTTGCTCCACCTCGATCACATTCCAATCAATTACATGATTAGCATCATGCATATGCTTTTTAAGAAATGAAACATGAAACACATTATGTACCATGGATCGGTGGTAATGCAAGCATGTATGCAACCCGCCCAATCCTTTCTAGGATTTCAATGGTCCACAAAATCTAGCTACAAACTTGGCGCAATTTCCCAGCTTTAGGGAACTCCCCGCGTCTTCTTCACTTTCAGAGCCTGATCACCCACTTTGAACTCTCCTTGTGGGTTCTCGGTTTACTCACATAACTTTTCCACCGTCTCCGAAGATTTCAACCCTGCCATTCTTTTTATCATTTGGTCCCATCTCCTTGAGTAGAAACTCGGCCCAACTACTCACTCTATCACCGATTTCATCCTAACTCATCGAGCATTTCAATTTTTGCCGTAAAGTGCTTCAAATGGCTCATCTTCAATCCATGCATGATACCCATTGTTGTAGGCTAATTCTACCAAGTGTAGTAGTCTTCCCATCTTGGATGGTTTTTCCATCACATACATATTCTTGGGTATGTTCTATTACCTCGTCTTCTCACCCTCTCCATTTGTCCATCGCATCGATTTATTAAGTCAGACTAAAGTTTCTAGATTCATCTCGAATCCTTTCTAGAAATCTCGAGGTGAATTCTACCGGTTTGACATAATCATCTTAGGAATTCCTTGCAGTCGTGCCACTACCTTTATGAAAATATCAGCAACATCTGTCGCCTTATGAGTAGTTTCGAATAAAATGGGTATTGTAAGCTTGTCCACCACCACCATGATCAAATCATATAGCTTGCTTATTCTGGCAACTCAAAAAAATCCATTGTTACTACTTCCCACTTCCACTTAGGAATGGGTAAAGGTTGCAACAACTCAGCCAAGTGCCTATGCTCAACTATAACTTTCACACTCCATACATCTAGTGATGTATTCAACGATCTCTCTCTCTCTCATACCCACTCAAAGTAATGGCTCTTGACCGCTAACGTTTTCCTGATATCCAGTAAGTTCTATAGTACATTAATATGGATCTCCCTCAGCGAAAAATCATCTCGCTTCAAGCACTGGACATTGTGTACAAAAAATTATGTTCTTGTACATCAGTATTCTATCTGTTCCCAATTTATAAATTTCCATCATCTGTGTCATCTTATCCCATCAGAAGGCTTACAATAATTCTCTCAGATCGTAGATCTACATTTGCAGCCTTCATAATTCTACTTTTAATATCAGCCCGATACATGCTAATGGTTGTAGTATGTAATTCATGCACCTTCTGTTGAGTAACAACCACTTTGTTTTCCTTTCCTTGATATGCTTGATCTCAAAGTCGCATTCACATAGAAATTCCGTACCACCAACTTTGTCTACATGGTTGGCTGATCAAAGAAATATTTCTGCAGACCGTTATGGTCTGTTATGAGTTCAAACCTCATTCCCATGAGGTAATGTCTCCATTTCTTTAGAGCATAAACGGCGGCTACAACCCCAAGTCAAGGCTGTATAGTTCTTCTCGCGGTTTCTTTATTTTCTCCGGGACTCATAATGACATAAATCTGTTTTGATCGAGGACCCTCCCGGCCCTTTCATAGTATGCATTAGTGCATACTATGAAATTTGCATTTAGATCTCCAATCCTGAGGATTGCTAATTGGCAATAACCGCTTCTAACTAGCCAGAAACTTTCTCTCACATCCTCGTCTAGCTGAAACTTTTTCTTCTCCTTCCTTTGCAAGGGAAGTGATAGGGTGAGCTATCTTGGAAAAACCCTATGATGAACCTTCTCAGGACAACCAACTAATCCCATACAAGATCTAACTTCTGTCACACTCCTTGGCATTGACCATTCTCTAACGGCTTCAATCTTCTCAGGGTCTACCGCTATCCCATCCTTCGGGATAATATGTCCTGGCAATGGATCCACTCCTAATAAACGGAGCACTTCTGTCGCCAGATTGGTACAAGGCTTGGTGCTCTCTTAGAACCTGCAATACCATCCTCATATGTTGTTCGTGTTCTTCTTCTTCAAATTCGGAATACACCGTAATGTCATCCAGATAGACGCATGACAAACTTGTCTAGATAGTCCCCTGAATACTCATCTCCTATCAAGCTCATAAAACAACGGGTGCATTTGACAGCCCAAACAGAACCACTGCGGGAACTCAGAATGACCGTACCTTTTTTCTGAAGGTGGTCTTGTTGATGTTCTCATCCTTTATTATTCTTACGCTGTGATATCCATATCTTAGATCTATTTTTGAAAAAGATCTTTGCATCCTCTAACCGATCGGTAGAGATCATCAACTTCTATGAGGATACTTGTTCTTCACCATTACTTTGTTTAATTTCTAAATCATGCACAATCTCTTGATTCCATCCTTCTTGTTTACTTAATCAGGACCTAGGCAACTCTAAGGTGACATGTTTGGGTTTATATACCCTTCTTCGGTTCTTCAAGCTGCAATCGCAGAATCCTTTAGTTCGGGCGCACTCATCCTCAAGATGTAGCCTTGACAACGAGTCGCCCAGCATCAAGTTCACGAGAAATCGATATCCCTCGGGGGTAATCCGGGTACTTCCCGGAATACATCTTCGAACTCTTTAGGTACCTCATGATCCTCAATACTTGACACCTTTTCCTTAGGCGCCTTCCACATGGGTCGCAAATAATTGGATGCTCTTTCTCAGAGCACTTGTTTAGTCAGACATCAGATTTCTCTAACACCAACAACTCTAGGAATTCCTTGAACCTTTCCTTAATTCCCTTCTTCGTCTAAGAAAGTGAATGCCTTATTTCGACAGTCTAAGATGGCATGGTGCAGGTCCAACCAATCCATACCACTAATGACGTCATAAGAGATTTCCAACTAATGTAATGTTTAAATCGGGTCTTCTGCGGCTCGGGCCATTCATGTCTACAAGATAGGACTTGACTAACTCCACGACTTTCCTCTTGGTTCGAAGCATACACTAACTTAAGACTTTTCATGTTTGCTTCTATCAAATGCAAACTTTCACCACTCTAGGTCTATATAACTATGGCTAGCCCTCAAATCAAATTTAAAATAGTAAAATGTATAGTTTTAATCATACCTTCTACTTCAATCATGTGCGACCGATACTCAAATTAAGTTTGTTGTCCAGGGCTTCGTAGATCCTTGGAATTCTACTACCCATGTCCTCCACTGTTTCGGCCTGCTGAACATTGCAGAGAACTCTTACTTTATCATTTGTGTGGGGAAACTCTGTACCTATGGTTTTCTTTTACAACCCTAACATTCCATAGGTGGCGGTCTTGACATTTGCCCACCCACTTCAACCTTTCCTAGGCTCTCTAAGAGATGACTATCCTTGAGGATCAAGCTTTCTAAAAAGGGTGGTTTATTTCCCTTCAACCACTTTTCTTTCTTGAACTTTTTCTGGTCATCCCAAGCCTTCTGGAAAGGTAGGCTTTTCTCTCTTTGTTGTTCAAATAATCACTTCTCTTCTTATCATTTCTTCCATAGTCTTTGGGTCATCATACTCAATCTTATCCCCAATAGGAGGCAATAATCCACTCAAGTACCTCTTCCTTTTGAATCTTGGATGTGACTCCATGTTTGATGAATGGAACATACTTCAGTAATTCCAAAACTTTCGTTCATACCTTCATCAATGGTCATGTTGTCCAAATTGAGTTCAAAGAACTCTTCATCTTTCTGTCATAATACATTTTAGTTATATTTCCTCAAATCCTCTTGAATTTTTTCCATGTGATGTCCCTTTCCCAATGTGTCGCACCTACGTTGATCCCACCACATGGTCGTATTTCCTTGCAAGTGGTAAGCTGCAATTCATGTTTCTACCCTAGAGGGATAATCACGCAACTGGAAATATTTCCTCATTCCAAGCAACCAAGTTTCAACATCTCCTCCTTCTTATGCTCCCCAACAACTTGAGGTTTGATCTTGTTCATTTCCCCTTTCAATCATCCATCCCAGATCTCTTGTGCTGTAGGAGGATAGGCTTGAATCCACTCCTGCGGTGCTTCCCACCGGAATGCTTGGGGAGTGACGCATGATGTCTGATACCACTCATTGATCTTCTTTTCTCCTCGGGGGTCCCGCTGACTGCCTTGCTTGAGTCACTCTCCTTTTCCAATTTCTTTTCTATTCTTTCCAAACTCTTCAACATCCTTAAGTTGAATTCACCCCGCTTATCCCTGACTTTCATGAGTTTTCGACTATCGTACCGGACGAGCCTAGGCATCTTATGCAATCTTTCAATGATTTTCACATATGTCCTTCCCTTATCCATCTCTTTTCCCTTGCCGACAGAGTTTGATCCTTCCTCGACTCCCGCGTTGACATTCCCTTCCCTTCTCTTTCGCTCTCCTCGATTTGGAGGCAATCAAGACTCTTCTATTTTCTTCTCTCAATGACAACCCTATTTGGTTCCGCACTTGCTAAGCTTTAAAACACGGTACAATGTGGATTTGTCGTCACATTCTTAGAAAATTCCACATATTCAAAACCATTTTGATTTAAGAAAATGATTCGACTTCACAAATTTTATGAGTTCTTCTTGGCTCTGTAATTTTTTGGGTGATAGATCCCTCTTTCTTATCCCCTACCCTCGTAACCAAAGGTCATGACCAAATTCTAGACTACTAGGTGCTACCCAGGCTTTCGACCCTAAGAGTTTAAGGTATGCAAATCTATCTCCCATAGTTTCGATTTACTGAATTCATGTAAATCGGGTGGATCGATGGTAAATGTTTGCCCAACATCCAATGGTTAAAACCCCATGGCTCATCTCAAAGCGATTTCTGGACTCGGAACTTCGTCGAAGTTTTCGGTAATCGGAGTTCAAATGCAGCACCAAATCTCTTGTCACTTTAACTCCCTAAATTCGCGGGAATTCATGTATGAGATCAACGACCGTGAGCTTCCCCTAATTCGCCGGGACGGTCCGTGATTCTCCCAAGCTTAGCACCCTATCAAAGCTCTTCATCCTAACTTCCTCGGGGCTAGTTTGTTGGATCCGGTCGGCTCACTTGATTGTAACACTTTTTCCTAGAAGCACTCCACCGTCCGATTGTATCCTTGTTAATCTCTTTTTGTGATTCGGGACTTGGAGTGACGAGGAATTTGGCTTGCGCTCCAAGTTCACCATCCCTGAATTCACAAAATGATACAACGATTCAAACCAACCACTTATCAACGGTCCACGTTTATTCTGGATCCTAGGTTGGTGAGTTTCTCCATCCACTATCCACCTTGCAACTTCTGACTATCTTAATGGCCTCATGGGGATTGGGCGAAGTTCTCCACAAAGATTTCTGGACCATCCAACTCGGGGCTTCTCAAGGACTTTGGCCAATGACTTAGTACCCTCCTTCCTCGAACTTTCATCTACTTAATCCAACGGTCCTGATTCCCCATGATCCGACGACTCGATCTCATCAAGATTTTGTGTATCAGTATTTTGTGTGTCACTAGGTCGAAAGATTTTCCACCTTCATCTTCCCTATTCCTGAAATGTCGATTTCTTCCTTGACAATTAACGGTCCAAATCTCTTAGATCGACACTAGATCCAATCGTGAATTCACGTTTCATTAATTCTCACCAACTCACCCTTAGACCATTTCAAGTCACTTCAGTCAAGGAAAGGCTAATCGCTTCCATCAGTTCTTCCGATGGATACCCATTTAATTCGAGATTTCACGTATCACAATTTCCACACTCAGGTAACTCCAAAGGCTTTGAACCTTGTGCACATTCTCCATATTTGACGGTTGTGAGGGTTCTCTTTCTCCCAAATAGATTCTATGGCTCCAACACCTTTTGGTGGGAGTTCTCTCTCTCCCTCGTGGGCCATATACCACACCGAATCGTAGCTCTTTTATAATACCGCTACACCTCCTAAGCTTTTGTAACATGGTCAAGTAGTCCGCTGACACTTAGAAACATTCTCGGTGGTCTGGAATTAGTCCTCTAGAGACAATTTCTTCTCAAAACCTCGTCCAAAGACCACTTATCCTAGCCCATCCAGTTTCAACATTGAAACTAGGCTCGATACTCATTAACAGAACGTCCCTGACCATCAACGCCATGGTCAAGACAACATTACTACGCGGAAAAACACTACTATAACAAATTATTGCATTCCTATGAAATACAATTACTTAATAATAGTTAAACACAAGGTAAACACATTAATACCATTAGCATACATAATCCACAACAATAACAATAAAATTTGAATACAATAATAATGTAAACATTGCTAGAATCACATATATGCATATTTAATTGAAATGATATGCATATATACTTTTATCTTTTAGATCAATGTAATTCACCAATGTGTGTAGACCTCCCACGTAACCTCCCAAATTCTTTAGACCACGCCATCACTCGCCAGTGAGGTCACCCTCGAAGCCGACTAAGCTCCACCGTAGGATTCCTAGGCTGGGGCTGTGGAATACAGAAGACACACCACAGAGAAGGATTCTCTCCCAGAGCCACTTATGTCCACCGCCTACTGCACTCTCATTCTCCCCACATGTCCGTCTCCACCCCGTGAGTATGCTACACCTTCACTGCCACCAAGACACCCATCAACTCGCTAACTCCCCTTCCTTTGGGCTTCAAATAACAAACTGCACTGAAAAGTCTCCGGAAGCTCAGAAGTTACAGGATCCATTCCAAGAGTTCTCACTTCCTTCATGCACTTTCTCACCTGGAGAAAGCCACCACAGACTGGGTAACTGGCCTCTTCAACAAAATCACCTCCCTCACCTGGACAGAGTGTTTCACCACTAGCCACAAGCCATATGCATTCCATCACTGTGTGGCCACAATAGTCAATTGGGAAATGGGTATGGACACTCGAAAAGGAAAGGATCACAAGCAATCATAGCGTGACTTCATTACAGATGTTGCTTTCCGCCAGTAACACAGATGTATGGTTCAACACCACGGAACATTAAGTTCTCCCAAACAACAATAAGGAACAAACCCACCTCTCTGGTTTCAGAGATGCATGCGTGTACAGAGGTTCAACTACGAGGCCAAACATGTACAATGTGATGGAGGGATGGAGGGAATTGGAAGGTCAACCCCTGATTTAGGTGTGATGGGTTGAGGAATGCCCACCCCACTTCCTACACAGCTAGCCAACGGAATGGGTGAGAACTCCCCCAACACAACTCATTTTCAAGTTGACAGCGCCTTGGTTCTATTATCGCCTTTTCATGAAGTCGCATGCCTCCTCCCTGTGAACTTAGGACAAAAACATAGATTTCACATGGCTTTGGATAATATTAAAATATTATTCCCAAGGACTTAAGCCCCTAGGTTCCACACTTAGCCTCTCTTCCAACCTTCCAACCCCAAATCCCTTACCTAGGTTTTGTTGAAGCTAGTCCCCCATCATTCATTCATCGTGGTCGGTCCGCATGAAGAGATGTTTTGTATTAATACTCAGATAATTACATGTACAAAAAATTAGGTTCTAGCCTCAACACTTAGGCTCCCTCGGCCTAATAACACATAAGCCCACTAGATTATATAACTTGGCTCACCAACTTTATAAACTTGAATTACGCTCATAAACAAGCTTTATACTTCTATAGACATGATTTACAATAGGGGTCGGCCTTAGACATTGGCAAAACTTTGGCAATAACATTGAAGAATGCCACTCAAGTACTACTTGTGGTCGAAATAAGGCGCTCAGTTAGAGGTTGATTCTCGACTAATCAAATCTATAAGGAGGGAAGCGTATTATCGATGTTTAACCCAATTCCACTATCGCTACTACCAAAGTCCAAATTTTAAGCAAACCATAAGAACTAGAGGAAGGGGAACACCTTTTCACTCACAGATGTGGGTAAAGGTCTGACTTCATTTATGTTATGAACATAAAATATACATAAATAGATATTCATAACATAATTATAGTTAATAAATACACTATTATTAATGAAAGGTCATGTCTCAAAGGACATGACTATTGTAGCTGGGCACCTCACAGGTATATACAGTCTCCTCATTCTCAATTGTAATCATCTCATCATCTATCTTATTATTCATTCTATTACATATATATATTTGTCCATATACCTATTACTATATTCCAGATATTTCCTTTTGGGATTATCTGTGAGCTTAACTTTGTTCTCCCATTTGGTAATCGTGAGTCCCTTCTTGGCATTCAATGAATTTTTTTTTTTTTTATATATATATTTTTATTTTTATTTTTTTTATTTTATTTTATTTTATACCTTAGGGGAATCGGTAACAACGGCAGAATCGTACTCGCGTGACACGGAGACGAATCCCTCGGGTTTACTTATGGAACCCCTTAGGAGAAACGACACTCTCATACACGCCTCCGGAAAATCGGGTGAGACTTCCGATCTTTGAGACCTCATTTTACATAGTTCCTTTCCTTTACACGCACTTGCTAATCGGCTCTACACCCTCGCTGGCGGGTGACTCACCGGGACACTGTCACAACAATTTTTTCCAGAGTTTCTTTGATTCTGCCTTTGACTAAGACTTGGCCCTTGGCCATTTACAGCTCATAATTTGAGCTTTAAAAAAAAAAAAAAAAATTGGGTGATATAAAACAAAAGCAAATTAAAAAATAAATAAATAGGTATAGAACTATGTTCGCTCCCTCTCCTTCCCCTTGATCCATACACCATACCTTTCGTCCCTACCATCAATTCTTTTTTAAAATTCTATCGTGACTCTTCCTAAAATCGTGCCCTCTCAATATCTCATTAATTCGATTTAATTTTAGTCAACTTTCACACCCTCCAAACTAATTAACCTTCCCATTTTTAATACCTTAAGTTAAGTAAAAAGTAAAGTTAAGTAAAAATTAAGTTAAAATCAAATAAGTAAAGGGAAATTCATGAAGGTATTTATAAGAAAAATAATTTATTAAAGTATTCTTTTAAAAAGGAAAAGTTGACATATACTTTATAAAAGTGAGTCATAAATTAAGTTTCAAAAGGGTATTGGAATTATTTTTATTTTATATAAAGGAGATAAGGCTTAATTTATAGTCACAAACCAACTGAAGGGAAAGCAATTTTATAATTTATATTAAGAAGGAAAAAGTACCAAGGTCTTCAATCAAATTACTATATATAAAGGTTGAATTTCTATGTATCATAAAAAGGGGTTAAAAAAAAAAAAGAAAAAAAAAAGGTTAATTTTGAAGAAAAAAAATTAACGTTGGACTTGAAAACCAATTAATGGTTTTAGAGACAAATATAATTGAAAATAAAACATGTCTTTTCGATGGAAAATATGAAATTAAGAACCTACAACTATCTATTGATAAGTACAAATTCATAGGTCAATTCAATGTGGTATCAATGTATGAAGGCAAAGGTTGATATAATTCTAGGGTCAACTTGGGTAGATACCTTAGGTACTTTTATGTTCAACACAAAGAGAAAAGTTTTAACATTTTCTTATAAGAAGAAGAAATTCCCATTACAGGACGCTACAATGAAATCAATCTCGTATTCATCATCAAGACCAAGGACATATCAGAAGTAATCCTTCTAGATAACCCGAAGTCAATACGGGAGTTGAAAGATTGACAAGAAGAATATGACAAAATTATCATTGAAAAGATGAAGAGATTTCTCGCCTAAGAAATCATAATAAAAACTACTTGCAAAAATCATTAAGTCCAAGGAGAAGAAGCTGTGTTTTCAAAAATTTGAACAAGAAAAATGAAGGTCTCAAAGAGAAATTTATCGAAAAAGAGGAAGAAAGCTACTAAGTAGTAAGAGGAACCTTAATCAGAAGTTACCAGAACAAATTAAAATCTTAAAGGATTAAAGAAAGGAGAATCTAGAATCAAAAAATAAAGATGACAAGTCCGAAGATAAAGAAGAACTTTTACCATTAAGACGCTACATAATCAAGATTTATTAACTCAGTTTAAAAAGCTCACACTCCATAAGAAGTCTTTACAAGAAGCTCTATATCGAAAAACACCATTAATCGACAAGGAAACAATGACTAATCCAATTGAGAATTTATCCGACACTCAAATCTCGACAAGAGAAAAAGGAACCATCATTAAAGTCAATAATGGTCATATTCAAAAGAAAGCTTACGTGGACAGACTACTACAACCATCAAAAGAATATATCCCAAAGGAAAATTCATAAGAGATTAGGATGCCTTATCATCAACCAAATCACAAGAGTCCTGACCACCATCAAGAAAGAGGACAATAAGCAATGTTCTTCTTACCAACAAATAAAAAACCACACCTAAAAAGAAGGAAGACAAAATCAACAACTTGGAAACAATCAATCATCAAACAATTCCAATGAAAGTAGATTTGATGATCAATTCCCCAAAAGATGCAACACATTAGTTTGGGGATTCAAAGGTTATATCATCATGTTTCGGCGAGAGTCGCAACTACAAGCAAAAAATATTTGAGAAGACATCACGTGCCAAAAAAAAAGTTAAAAGGGAATCCTTCCAATGATTATTCTTTGAGGAAAAAACATCTTTTGTTGGAAGGTATTACAGGAATATAGGGTCAAGAATAGATCATAACATAATAGTATTATTGGCCACATTATAGCACCAAAGGATTATTGGTATTGCTAGGTAGCAGCATTTCCTCGACACTATATATTATATCTTGTTATTCATTCTTATTACATATATATTTGTCCATATGGATTTGGTTACCATTCCATATATATTTTGGGATTAATCTTGTGTGAGCTAACTTTGTTCGCCCCATTAAGCGTGGACAAATATATTGGGTACCAGTTCCTGACGGTGATTGGTAAATAAAGTAATCAAATCCATATGACAAATATATATGTAATAAGAATGAATAAGATAGATGATGTGATGATTACAATTGAGAATGAGGGCTCCTGCTTATATACCCACGCAGGGGTGCCCTTTACCAATAGTCATGTCCTTTGAGACATGACCTTTCATTATTAATAATTATTATTTATTAACTATAATTATGTTATGAATATCTATTTATGTATATTTTATGTTCATAACAATTTCATTGTCTATAGAGGCAATCAAAAGAACCTAATCTCAACATAGGTTGTCAAGTGATTGGACCTGCTAACAACACCACACCCGCAACCCTACATCATCAGCTAGCTTCGCCAAGGAAGAGATCTCTGTGTCAGCCAATAATGTTGTCTTCCCTACAGAATCAAGCCTTTTAAATACGAGGTATTGTGTGATATTTCTCCCCTTGAATTTTGTGATTTTATTTTAGGAAAACTGTATTTGTGGAAGCGTCATGATGTGTATGAATCTAGACCCCGTAGTGTTATTATTACTTTGGGTAGACAATTGTACAAAATACCAGAGGTAGTGCCGCCTACTGCTATTTATTTAATCTTTGCTAAGAAATACAGTAAGGTAATTTCACAAACTGGGAAGTTCATATTCTTTGTGATCCATGCTCACAGTAAGAATAAGGTCGCCACCACATCTGTGGCCTCTACACAAAGCCTCTCTTTAAAATAGAATTGAGTGGACATGATCTTGGAAGAGTATAGAGACATATTCTCCTCACCCACTAGGGTACCGAAGTACTGCCAATTCAAGCATCCAATTGACCTGACCCTTGGTGCACCTTTGCCTCATGGACTAGTCTATCATCGCTCACTAATGGAAAATGATTAAATCAAGCATCAGATCTAAGAGCTTCTTCAAAAGGGGCACATCAGACCTAACTCCTTCCCTTACGGAAGCCCGATTGTACTGGTGCAGAAGAAGGGTGAGACTTGGTGACTCTGCATTGATTACAAAGCATTAAAAAAAATCACCGTCAGGAACTGGTACCCAATTCCCAGGATTGATTACCTTATTTACCAACTCAAGGGGGCCAAGTTCTTCAGCAAGATTGAACTAAAGTTTGGATACCACCAGGTTCCCATCGAATCGACCGATGTATGGAAGACAACTTTCAAATCTAAAGAAGGTCTCTTCGAATGGATGGTCATGCCCTTTGGCTTAACAAATGCACCAACCACTTTCATGAGGTTTATGGATGATGTATTGATACCCTTCACCAACTCTTTTATGATGGTATATTTGGATGACATCCTCATCTTCAAAAAAACTTGAGAAGAGCACATGAATAATATTCAACAAGTTTTGAGCACTCTACGACAACAAAAGCTATATGCCAACTTGGAAAAGTGCTCCTTTGGCATGAACAAGGTCCAATACTTGGGCTACATTGTTGATGAGCACAGGGTACATGTTGATCCAGCTAAGATCCAAGTCATCAGTGGCTGGCCATCCTCGACCACACTAACCGAGCTTTATAGCTTGTTGGGACTAACCAACTTCTACTGACGGTTCATGTTGGGATTCTCCCATATTGCATGGGCCCTCAGCCAAGTGACCAAGGGTGGTGGCAGGGAAAAGTTCATTTGGGGGAAAGAACACCAATGAGAATTCGATGATCTGAAGGATTGCTTGTGCTCTGCTCCAGTACTCTCCTTGCTTGATCTGCAACAACCATTCAAGATTAAGACTGATGCATATGACTATGTTGTAAGCATAATTCTCACTCAACACGGTCATCCGGTGGCATACCATAGTGAGACACTCTCAGATATTTTCCAGAAATACCCCACCTATGAAAAGGAAATGTATTCCATTGTACAAGGCTGTTGTCAATGGAAACATTACATTTTGGGAAAGGAGAAGATCATCCACACTTATCACAAGCCTATGCAGTTCATATGGACACAGGGGAAATTGCAGAACGATCGCCATCATAAGTGGTTCAACTACCTGCAATAGTTCCATATCAACATCAAGTATATGACAAGGATCTCAAATCGTGTCACTGATTTCTTCAATCAACATCCCATGGCCACACTCACCATTGTTCTCCATTCCTATGGACATGAGGCATCTAAGTGGCCCCAACTTTATCAGCATGATCTACAATTCTCCACCACCTATCAGCTCTTGGGTACAGTCGTGACTGTCACCGATTTTCACATTCAAGACAGACTGTTATACCATCTAGTCCATATTTGTATTCCTGAAAGAGAGTGTGCAAAGATGATTTGGGAATCCCACTATAGTCGGATGGAAGGACATTTTTGCGTGGAGAAAACTGTGGTTGTTCTACAGAAACATTTTTATTGGCCAAAACTTCGATAGGACATCAAAAATTATATCATATCTTGCATTACCTGTTCCATTTCCAATCCAACCATCAAGAAGCAAGGCTTATACACCCCTCTTCCTACTCCCGAGAAGCCTTGGGAATCCATATCAATGGATTACATTTATGGCCTTTCGTCCACCAAGCAAGGCAATGATTGTTTATTTGTGGTCATTGATCAATTTTCGAATATGGCCATCCTCACAGCCTGCAAGAATAATATCACAACAACATATAATGCCAATATCTTCTTCGAACGAGTGTGGGTCCATTTTGGGATACCGCAGACCATCATCTCCGATCAGGACAATAGGTTCCTCAGTGCATCTTGGTCGAGTCTTTGGCCATTGTTGGACACCAAGCTCACTAAATCCACTACTTTCCACCCCCAAACAGACAACCAAACAAAGGTCGTCAATCACATGATTGTACACATCCTGCACATGTACAAATCTAAGCATTCACGTACATGGGATGAGAGTCTTCCCTATTTTCAACGCAATTACAACAAGGCTCTCCATATCTCCACCGACCATAACCTATTTCAGGCGGGGATGGGATTCCAACCCTTGGGTCCCATTTATGTTTCACTACCTCTTTCCACCACACAAACARACTATTCCCATGTTCAGTCTGAGACCGACAAAGMCACCAGATTCATTGAGGTTATTGAGTACATCCACCAACATGCCCATGATATTTTTCAAAAATCCAATGCTAAGTACAAGCAACGCCATGATCAACACATGGTACCACACCAGTTTCAGGTTGGAGACAAAGTCTGGTTACATTTGAAGAAGGAGCGTCTTACAAGGCCCCATTGGAAGCTCCTCCCACTTTGCTATGGGCTTTAGACTATCACCAAGGCTATGGGTAGCAATTCTTTTGAGCTCAACACTCCACCATTCCTTATCTTGCACCTAATGTTCAATGTGGACCTCCTTCAACCATATTTTCCACCATTATTGGACACCTCAGAGATCGTTGAACAAMTGACACCAACAGATCTCAACCTTGACTTCATGGAACAAGCATCCATTAATCATATAGTGGACACACAGGTCAAGGGAACTCACCAACAAAGGATCCAACTTTATCGGGTTATCAAGGTAGGGAAAATCCTACACCAAGGAAAATGGCTCACCTGGGGCGAAATTCAACATAATTTTCTTCATTTGATGGGGGAACTCAACACAATGGAGACCATTACTTTCTAAGTAGGGAAGGATTGATCCAGGTGGATATTGGTGGCCACCCACCTATTCCAACTGGCTCCTCTTGACAATTTTTGGTTCAACACGTTCTTCTATACTTCTTTGTAATTGTGGTTTCTACACATATGGGGTTCTCTGAAGCCCTACACATCTTCCAGGTGGATATTGGTGGCCTCCCACCTAATCCAATTGGCTTATTTTGTATGTTTTCATGTCAACACATCTTGTTGTACTTCTAGGGCCAACAAATGTTTTTTTGGCTCACCATAGTAAAACTGTAGATAGAGTCAGAGTTTGATGATGTAATCTGTATTTCTCTAAAATACCTTTCCAACGGGCTATCACATGCCTAAAACATAGTTCGTATGAAAAATTTATGACCCTGGGAAGTTGAGGTACCAACTTACCCATAAGGGCCCACATAACTTTTGATGTTTCATCTCCTAGGGTTAGGTTTTTGGATGTCTAGGTTTTTATCATGCATGAGTAATATAAAAAAGGCTTCTAGAGCCTCATTGTAATCATTCTGCTAAGATGTATGGACGTAGCATGCACATCTCTTCTCAGAGATAGGTACCACCATTCAAGCAAGTGTTTCAGTTTTGCAGTTTTACTGTTTCATCCTATTTCATTTATTCAATAGAAGATATTGTTCACTGGATATCTTTATTTTTCTTCATATCTCTATGTTTATTGTATTTAGTTTGTTAATCAATTCATTCCACTCCTAAATCCAGATCAAAGGATCAACAATTATGCAATTTAGACTTAGAGTTCGAAACATAATATTAAGATCTACATGTGAAAGTATAAAGTTGAATATATTAAGCATAGCATGCCAACAAGAGGATGAAAAATTTGAATTATTCAATCAAAAAATAATCAATAGTAAAATGATTCAATACATGCAATAAAAAACCAAACCTTGCAGCCACATAGGGTCATCAAGCACTTTGGAATCAATAAAAAGTCTGAAGATAAAGCATCAATTCCATCATATAAATTTCAACAAAACATCATAGGTCAAGAAACATCATGAAGACATTTGAAATCATCATATTGAAATGACTAATCTACACCCATCAAATATAACCATCAATAAATATTAAACCCCCCAACTCTACCAAAGTATGCAAATAAATAACATTAGGCTCAAGCAGTAGAGGATTATGCAATAGGATTGAAATTTTAGTAGGGGGGGCCTTTCCTTTCACTTGTAAAAGAAAAAACAAAGGGGGGTTGTTGTGGTCTCAACACAGATTTAACTATTGTCTATTATTATTAATTACATGCATCTACAACATTCTAAATTATACATGAAATGTAACTAATAAAATCAACACATCAACATATAATCTTCCTCATACACAAAGTTCATGCATAAATATTTAAACACATTAATTAACATGGTAACAATATAAAACAATTATCTTTTAACAGTAGTTGTGAAACCAATTGCTTGGGATGAATTTTCCACCTAACCATATACTCTTTGTTCCAAATCTCAATAACAAATCACCCCCGAGATGAGGCTAGTAATCCAAAAAAGAGGGGGGTCTCTCACTGTCCACTCACAACTTACAAATCCCACAACCCAATGCCATTCTCCTACAACTATCTTGATTTTCCACCATCTATCTTCCTCTTGACCTACCCAACCCAATGAATGTACCCCTTCACTGATCTCAGTCCCTCGGGTGTCCCATTTATTTATCAAGGTCTCTATGGAACATGTAACCTGTAATCTCTCAACTAGGAACTCAAGGAAACTTGCTGCCAGGAAAAGTACCAGAAAAAAACAACAAACAATTGTTGTTATAGTGCAACTCACACATGAGTCCACTCTTCAGGACTGACAACTTGGATATTCAATATTCAGCTCCAAACACTCCATATACACTCCAACATTCTCTAGAATTATCCCTCCATGGATGCTCCAGCTCCAAACTCTCTTTCTTTCTCTCTACTTGCTCCTCTTGCACAAAAAATTGACTTTCTAAAATTGTTGTCCCAACCCATATGAATTTTCTCCCTTTGGCTTTCCTTTCTTGACTCACACACTTCCCCAATATGATTGTACTCAGTCCCCATGTGCCTAATAACTATGGGATGTGACTTATCACACCCACACTCTTACATGTATTCAATGATTGGATTTGGGAACACTCAATTAGAAATTAGAAGGTTCATATACCAATAGAAAATTTAGGAAAATGGGTTGCATTAATATACATGGGTAATTTCCCCTTAGACCCCCTCTAAGGCATTCTCTTAGACCCTTCTCTCTCTTGTGTATTAATTCATCCCCCATCTCTGTCCATGTCCCTTTAGCTGCTTCCATCACATTTTATTATTAACATTCATAAATACAATTCCCATATTATATCGCTTGGTCGTAGCCACACATTATATCTGCATAAGCATTAATTAAACTGAGGATTATAGTGGGGATGTTACATTCCCCCTCCCCTACAATTATGCATCGTCCTTGGTGCACACTATGTCGATATACATATATGCAAATTTACATCACAATACTTAGAAAAATAAAATTATGCAATTTCACAACTCCAACAACATTTCCAACCATAATCTCTTGTTCCTCTCAACCCCTTGACCTAAGGAATGCACCATTCATTTATCAGGGCTAACCCAAGGAATGTGCCATTATTTTATGAGGGCCCTTAGCGTAGTTGGCTATGAATTTGAGATATGGTTCTGGAATTTTAGCTACTCAAAATGGAGTTTTTCATTACGTTTTCTTCAAAATTGTAAAAAAATTACGGGTATTCTTCCCACATGTTTTTTTTATGCTCCCACGTAGCATCTTCAGAACTGTAGTAGGTCCATTGAACCTTTACAAACCCTATGTATTTATTCATGATCACTTTGAATTTTTGGTCCAGGATTCATATTGGTTCCACCCAAAAATCCCCTTCATGCTCCACCTGGATCACATTCCAATCAATTATGTGGTTAGGGTTGGGCATATATTTATTCAATAATAACACATGAAATACATTATGCACTCTCATGGATTCATGAAATTATAACATGTATAAAATTGACCCTATCTTTTCTAATATTTCAAAAGGTCCACAATATCTTTCTTCCAACTTCGGGCAACTTACTAATCTCAACGAAATTCTTTTCGACTTCACTTTCAAAAACACATGTTCTCCCAATTTAAAATCTCTAAACACTCTATTCTTGTAGAAATAAATTTTCTTCCTATCCTAGGAAACCTTTAAATTATGATTAATTATTTCCATCTACTCTTCCATTATTTCCTTTTACAAACCTATACCAACAACTATTCTATCTGTTGGACTATCCCAAATTACCAGAGTATTACACTTCCTGACATACAATGCTTCAAATAGACTCATTTTAAATGAGGCCTATTACCCATTGTTGTAATAAAATTCCACTAAGTGGATACATTCTTCCCAATTTGATGGTTGATCCATCACATACATTTTGAACATGTCCTCAATTATCCTGTTAGTCCTCTCTATTTTCCCATCTGACTCTGGATGATACGTTGCACCATGATTTAAATTTGTTCCAAAGCCTTTGAACAAACCTTTCCAAAAATTGGATGTGAACTTTTTATCTCTATCTAAAATTATTTCCTTAGGCACTCCATGTATCATGGCAACTTCTTTCATGTATATTTATGCAATAGTTGTTTCCTTGTGTGTTGTCTTCACTAGGATAAAATGCACTGCCTTAGTCAATTTATCCACCACTACCATGATGCAATCATGTTTCTTCATTTTTCTGGGAAGATTAGTAAAAAAATCAACCATAACTACTTCCCATTTCCATTCTAGAATGGGTAATGGCTGCAATAACAAACTAGATTCCTATGCTCTGTCTTCACTTTGTGGCACTCTAGACATCTAGCTATGTAATTATCCACTTCTTTTTTCATTCATGGCCAAACGTATTGGCTTCTTACATATGCAATTGTCTTCTGATATCTTGGATTCCCAACATATGGCACATTGTTCATTTCCTTTAGCATTTCATTTTTCAGTTCATTGGAATTTGGTACATATACTTTTCCTTTATACATGAGAATTTTATCTTCTTTCATCTCATAATAATTAACTTTCTGCTAAAAACTTCTTTGATGCAATGTTTCTTTTATTTTTAGATATTGTTGATATGAATTTGATGCTGCAACAATTTTATCTTTCAGATTAGTCTTGTACATGCTAATGGATACAACATGCACTTCATGAGCTCTCTTGCTAAGTGCATCAACCACTTTATTTTCCTTTCCCTTTATATGCTTAATTTCAAATTCATATTCACTCAAAAATTCTAGCCATCTAGTTTGTCTAGCATTTAATGTTGGTTTTCCAAAAAAATTCTTCAGACCACAATGTTCTATCCTGAGCTCAAATTTCCTCCCCATGAGGTAATGTCTCCGCATTTTTAATGCATGTACAATTGTTGCTAACTCTAGATCATGGGTGGCATAGTTATTTTCATACTCTTTTAATTTTCTAGACTCATAGCATACCACATGATCCTTTTGACCAAGAAATACACTGATCCCTTCCTTTCACGCATCAATGCACACAACAAAGTATTAATTTGGATCTACAGTCTTCAATATTGGCACACTTGTCAATATGTCTTTCAATTGTTGAAATCTTTCTTCAAACTTGTAAGTCCATTCAAATTTCACTCCCTTCTTTTGAAAATAAGTGATTGGACTTTCAATCTTTGAGAATCTTTTTATAAATATTTGGTGATAACTGGAAAGACCCATGAATGATATGATCTCTATCATATTTCTTGGTGCTGGCCATCCTCTAATGGCCTCTATGTTCTCAACATCAAGAATTATCCCTTTTGCTGAAATTATATGCCCCAAGTAGTGAAGAACAAAATTACAAACTTGTCCAGGTACTCCTTGAACACTCCATTCATTAGTCACATGAAAACAATTGGGGTGTTTGATAGTCCAAATGGTAATACTGTGAATTCATAATTCCCATATCTTGTCCTGAATGTTGTCTTGCTAATATTTTATTCCTTTATCCTCAATTGATGATAGCTTGATCTCAAGTCAATCTTGGAAAATATTATTGTACCTCTCATCTAATTAAATAAGTCATCAATCCTTGGAAAATGATATTTGTTATTTATGGTGACTTTATTCAGCTTCATGAAATCAATACACAACCTTAAGGTTCTATATTTANACACTCCATTCATTAGTCACATGAAAACAATTGGGGTGTTTGATAGTCCAAATGGTAATACTGTGAATTCATAATTCCCATATCTTGTCCTGAATGTTGTCTTGCTAATATTTTATTCCTTTATCCTCAATTGATGATAGCTTAATCTCAAGTCAATCTTGGAAAATATTATTGTACCTCTCATCTAATTAAATAAGTCATCAATCCTTGGAAAATGATATTTGTTATTTATGGTGACTTTATTCAGCTTCATGAAATCAATACACAACCTTAAGGTTCTATATTTATTATTTACAAAAGTAATTATGGCTACCCAAGGTGACAAACTTGGGTGGATATACCCATTCCTTAACAATTCTTCAAGCTGCATATGCACCTCTTTCAATTATTGTGTTCCAATTTTGTAAGGTGTATTAGACATTGGGGCATCTCTTGGCACCAAATAAACAGAGAAACCAATGTATCTTTTTGGTGGAAGTCTTGGAATTTCTCTAAAACAATATTCAAAATCCCTCAATACCGAATGGTCTTCAATGCTTTCCACTTTATCTTTGGCCGCCTCTTCCATATGGGATACAAAAATCTCTTATCCCTTCCTGAAACTCTTTTTCAACTACATAACTAAAATCTCTCTAAGAACTACAACTCTTGTAATGCCTTGAACCCTTCCCTGCTTCCCTTCTTAATCAAGACATATAATTGTCTTATTGTAACAGTCTAGGATAAAATGGTGTTTTTCCAACCAATCCATCCCAATTAGAAAATAATATGAACCCAATGGTATGACGTTCACACCTACCTTTGTGTTGAGTCCATTCATGTCTATCAGACAATATTTAACTAGCTCATTGATATTCCTCTTAGCTCATGTGGCTAATTGAATTAACCAATATTTCTTATGCTTACTTCTTTGCAAGTAAAATATTTCAACAATATTATAGTTTATGTAACTATGGCTAGCTCCAGAATCAATCAAAATTTCTATGGGCTAGTTATCAATCTTACCTTCTACTTTAATAATGGGTGATTGATATTTTGCTTGCTTGTTGTCGAAGGATACATAAATATTTGGCATTATTCATCCCATGTATTCCACTGTTTCAGACTCCTGAATGTTTTGGCAAATCCTTGTTCTTTATCCTTTGTGAGGGCAGTCCCTATATAAGTGATTTCCCTCACATCCCCAACATTGTAATGGTTGTTTCCTTTGCCTTTTCCCAAATGAATATATAGTCTTATGCTCATTTTTAGTTGAATAACCTTCCTGATTTGCTTGGGAATTATTCTTGACAAAATGGTGGCTTAAAACTTTTCTGCCTCTGATCCTTTTTCCCTTTCATCTTGTCATTCCAAGCATTTTGGAATATTGGCGTCCCTTTTCTCTACTCATAAATATTTTTTTTCTCTCCTTATGGCTTCTTCAAAGTTTTGGGGTTATCATATTGTATCTTATCACTGTAGAAAGAAGGTAACCCACTTAGAAACCTTTGCATTTTGACCTTCTCATCCTTTATGAAGTCTAAATACTTCAACAATTCAAGGAACCTCTTCTCATATTCATCCATTGACATGGTTCCCAACTTGAGTTCAAATAACTCTTTCATATTTCTTTCATAATTATGCTTAGAAAAATATTTCTCTTGGAAATGTCCTTTGAAATGCCTCCATGAGATATTCTTCTCATAAGGTTTGACTTTCTTAAGTTGATCCCACCACATGGATTCCTTTCCTTGAAAGTGGTAGGTTTCAATTCTAGCTTCTACCCAGGAGGGGTAATAATGTAGCTAGAAATATATTTTCATTTCCAATAGCTAGGCATCGTGCTCTTCTCCTTTCCTATGCTCATAATTCAAAGTTGGTGGATTTATTTTTCGGATTTCACCCTACAAGATGTTTTCATTAGGAATTCTCCCTTGCCTCCCAATAGGAGACACACTTGATCTGCTCCCTGGCGATGAGGTTGCATGAGTTATTCTGGTGGATTTCGTTGGATAATGATGGTGCCTACTCATGATTTTTGACTGCCTGTGATTCCCATGATCATCCCTTTTGCTTTGGGATCTATATGTTGTCACTTGTCTACCACTAGATGCTTGCTTGGTACCATATTATTTGTTAATTCTCTTATGCAACATATTCGAAATTTGAAGTATCTCTTCTTGAGTCTTCATAATCCTTTCCTTATTTTCTCTATAGCTATGCACTTCCCTATGCAAGCTTCTCATAGTTACATGATGTTTCCTATCTCTTCTTCCATTTGAATTTATCTCAACATTTACCATGCTGACATGTAGACCTATGATCTCTTCCTCATGATTGTAATATCCATGAACATATTCCATAACTCCAATCCTCATATAAGAGACAAAGTTTCTTTCCTGTACCTTTAGATCTGCAAGAAATGTGCATGTAATAATTATTGTTAGAACATGCATAACATAAAACATTTCATCAATTAGAATACATGTTATTATTTATCCCAATTTATGAAGGAAAAAATGCACCAATTCAAAATATGATTCCTTATATGCATTCCTCTTCAAAACAACTTTCCAACGATTGTACCCATGCCTCAATCTGAGTTCTGAGTGAAAAGTTACAACATACACATGCTACAATTTTCCACTCATTTAATGCTATATAAATCTCTTTATTAATTTATGAAAAAAATTATTTTCTAATTCAAACTTATGGGATGACATATGTCTTCTACTACTCAAGACATTTCCATTGACTATTCATTTTCTCAAATCCGAGCCCCGAGCTGAAAGTTATGGTTTGGCGAAGTTTAGGTTGTTTTACCTAATTTATCCATGTATGCTACACGTGACTTCTTTTTCTTCTTGTACATTTTTACATACCTAGATTCCAAATATGACTCTATGGATGTTTTCTATGGTTCATAATATTTCAATAGACTACTCATGTTCCTCAAATGGACTTTTGAGCAAGGCGTTATGCCCTTTGGAAGTAATTTGTGCCAAAATTTTACCCTTACTATTTTGGCTGTAACTTTCTCATACAAGCTCTTTTTTGCACCAGTAATAGCTCATTGGATAGATCTCTCCGAGTTATTTTATTTTAGCTATATAGATAGAGTGTACCTTGGTACACTCTTCTCTCATGGGTTTTTATTGGTTAAAAATGTCATTTAAGGCCTCAAAATCACCCTGAAAGTTAATGACTTTCGAAAATATGAAAAATTCAGAAAATTTCATATAGAATTGGTTGTTTTACTTCTGTAACAACCCTTTAAATCTGAGTTGTTGATCCAAAATTGGGCGAGATATTATCCATTGATATGAATCTATTGGCCATCGATGATTGATGTTCTTCTTTGGGCATGCACAACACTTTTACCAACCTACTGACATGATCGTCGACCATTGGCCCATTCCCTTGATAATCGATTCACAACACAATGCTAAACTGGCTGACCTGACCATCAGTCATTGGTCGTCAATGATTTTCATTGGAAAACAAAACTCCTTACCAATTCATCCAATTCCCAACCATCGACCCATACACCATCGATCATTTTTCTTGGTAACCACTTGTACACATCGCTAAATCGGTCAACCCAACCATCAACCGTCAACCACTTCTGGGATGACATGGCATGGCACGTGGATGTTGATGTGGCATGATACATCATCCAAGGGTGTTAAATTTGCTGATGTGGCATGAAACATGGTTGTTGACATGTCATAACACATGGATATTGATGTGGCATGACATGTCATCACCCACTTTCCTTCATCGATTATCGGTTGTTTCTCTTGGACAATCCAAACACGTAGCTAAATCGATCGATTCCCGACCATCAACTCATTGGACATCGAAAAATTATATTGGTTGAAATTCAACACTTCGCTTAATCCACTGACGTGTTGTGGCTGCAACAAACCCCCTTTACGTTTCCTTTTACAAGGGAAAGGAAAGGGACCCCCTACTAAAATTTCAATCATATTTCATAATCCTCTACTACTTGAGCCTAATGCTATTTTTTTTCCTACCTTGAGGGAGTTGGGGTGTTTATCTTGATTGCTGATTATATTTGATGGGTGTTGGTTGCTCCTTTTGATCTGATGATTTCAAATGTTTTCACGATGCTTCTTGATCTACGATGTTTCGTTGACATTTGTATGATAGAATTAATGCCTGATCTTCAGACTTTTGTTGATTCCAAAGTTCTTGATGATCTTATGTTGTTGCATGGTTTGGTGTTCTATTGCATGTATTGAATGAGTTTACTATTGATTATTTTATGATTAATTCTAACTCAATTTTACGCATCCTCTTTCTAGGATTCTATGCTTAATGTCTTCAACTTTTATATTATCACATGTGGATCTTAATCGCCTAATTACCGATCCTTATTTTGAGTTGAGACTTGACACATGTAGTTTCAGGACACGTATCTATATCCACCATGTTATCACTGAATAAACCTAAAAATCTCTTCTTAATTGTCTTAAAGGCAAGGAATGCACTTTTTATAGTATTGGCAAGTTTTCTTTTGGTCTCATGGATGATATCATTCTTTTGTTTTGCAGGAGTAGGTTTGCAAGAAAACTTCATTCAGGGGACTAATCCATCCTTGAGAGGCATGTGAGGAAATATCTTGATCGTTGTCCACAACCTTGACATTGATTCTTTCTAGGATTCTCCTTACAGGGAAGCATAGTACCTTGGCTTGCAGATGCCTCCAGGTCCAAAGTCCCCAAGACTATAAAATCTACCTTTCCCACAAGCCTGTCCCTGAAACTTTTCAAGATGATATATATTGAGTCCATTTTGGTCTTATCTCTTTCCATAACCAAAGCCAAAATCCCACTCATACTCTTGATGGTGATTCCTTGTTGTTTTGTCACCTGATGCATGTTCTCTATTTGTCGCATGCACGATGGTATGATGTAAAGAACTTTTCCTACACCTAATCATTTTCATTCCTCGCGATTTGAGTATGTCCACCCTCTGAGATGTGCATATATAGTGGAATATCTTGTGATGTATGCATGGTTAGAGTCAATGTACCATTTTTACTCATCGCTACTTGTGACGTTAAATTGTCACACAAAGTGTCGTATACTTTGCCTCCATCACTTTCCCTTTGTCGTAGCCGAATCACTACATCCTTGATCACCATATTCCCACTCCTCTCCATGGTTCCTAGTTTTTCAAATCCTACCTTACATACCTTATCCTTTATTTAGGCCCCTAGGTGCGAAACCTTGATCGGTGGAACCCTAAAGGGGCATGGAACTTGCACTTGTGTAATTTGGGCTTAATTTTCTAACTTGTAATTTAATTTAATTTAATTTAATTTTTCTTTATTTATATATATATATATATATATATATGCATTATTTTATTTTTATTTATTTTTGTAAATTATTTATTTTTTATTTTCCCATGATATTACGAAACCACGTGGTATTGCCCATGGTTCTCCCTTAATATTACTTCAAGTATTTACTTTCACTTAAAGGAAAATTTATTCACGTTAAATATTTTACATGGAGAAAATTTCTCTTTTATAGAGATAAACTAATTTATATTAAACAAACCAACCATTTAACTACTTAACATGTATATCCTTTTCTAATATCTAAACTAAAAAACTCAAAAAGAAAAAAAAATCCATTTTCCATTTTTATTTATTTATCTTTTCAATGCAAATTTAATTTCATTTTTAGTTTTTTCTTTTTAATTTAGTTTTGATTTAGACTTTTATGTCTCCCTTACACACCAGAAACCTAACATATTAACCCAGGTCCATCCCCATTGGCCACTACACGTACTTTACAACATTTCCCATGAAAAATCAATGATCATGACACATGTCCTTAATTTTAGGGGGGCCTTCCTATTTTATAGGATTTCCTATTTTTTAGGAGTTCCCTCCTCCCCTCCCGATTGTCATGGAAATCATATTAACTATTGAAACTTTTCTCCCAAATGCTTTGAAATGTCAATATGATATAATTTTTTTGTATGGGAAAATTGCATATTATAATACTATTTTTATTTTTCATAGGAATAAGCTTGAGTGAAGTGATGATCGTCGAGAGAGTTTACGAGACCAATCACACTCCCTTACCGTGACTACGACCCATGTACAACATATCATTTAATATTATTTCAAAGTATTAATTTAATAATTATATTTGTTGAAGAGCGTGTACGAGCAGTGGGAGGCTTGGTCTAATGTTTTATTTCTAGCTCATCGGGAGTGTGAGCTAACATAGTCTCGACGTCATCATTGGGATTTTACTGAGTCTTACCGCCTCTCTTACCTACATTCCCTGATGACGATACACCCACCTAGATGAACACACCTGGGTAAAATTACATTTAAAATATTATTTTAATATCCCTTGAATAATGTGCACTGGGTTTTAAATATTATTTAACATTATTTTTGAAAATATGTGCAACACATAAGCTGATGATTGTTGAGAGTCTTGAGTTGAAATGATCACCGAAAATGTAAAGGAGGTGAGATAATCATCGTCAACGATGTGGAGAGAGTGAACTTGTCATCATCGATGATATGGAGTGAAGTGAGGGTTTGAGTATGAGTACTTCCCTACCTGATGACGAAGAGATGGTAAATATATATGTGGACTATGTCTAATAAGGTGGGGAGGGGGGAACATTATATTATATTTATATTTATATTTTGTATTTTTTTATTATTTTGTTTTATTTTTATTTATTCATTCTGTTTTGTTATTTTTTTTAATATATTTTATTTTTATTCATTTGTTTTATTTAACACTTTTTATTTTATTTTATTTGTTTTATTATTTTCATTTGTAATTTTTCATGGATTACTAGTTTCTTGTAGGTAAGATGAATAAACAACATGAATGGGCTTTGTTATCCCCGATATCTAGGGATAACTAAGAGATCATGTCTCGAGGCCCACATGGTCCTAGACATGGAGTACCGAGAGCAGGAGCGACCCGAGCATGGTCCTGGAGGACCCATCTTCTTCTTCTCAGCCATTCTGTCCTGACATCCATACCAGCCTCCATCACTACCGGCCTGGGCTTGCATCAGAGAGGGCTCTTGCTCCATGAGGTAATTGGTCCGAGGTATCATGGTATG